>CM028362.1:20541928-20726928 GCA_016624345.1 Platycodon grandiflorus | reverse complement strand
TTTGGGCATCAACCCAGTTGAGGAACGACGTCGTTCTCAACACCAGAATCATCACAATGTACTCCGCATGTGGTCACCCTTCAGATTCTCGTTCAGTTTTCGAGCAATCGCATAATAAGAATCTGTACCAGTGGAATGCTCTAATTAGTGGGTACACTAGAAATGAACTATGGTTTGATGCAATATCTATGTTCTGCGATTTATTATTATTGACGGAATATAAGGCTGATCATTTCACTTTGCCTTGTGTAATTAAAGCGTGTGCCGGGCTTTTGGATTTGGGTTTGGGACGGGGTGTCCATGGGATGGGAGTGAAGATGGATTTGGTTTCGGATGTTTTTGTTGGTAATGCTTTGATTGCTATGTATGGCAGATGTGGGTTTGTGGAAGAAGCAACCAGGGTGTTTGAGAATATGCCTGAGAGGAACCTAGTGTCTTGGAATTCAATGGTTTCTGGGTTTTTAGATAATGGGCTTTGTCAAAAGAGTTTTAACTTGTTTAGGGAGATTCTAGGTGGTAAAGAAGGTTTGTTACCGGATGTTCCTACACTGGTGACGATATTACCAGCTTGTGCAGCGGAAAGGAACGTTATATTGGGAAGAATGGTGCATGCTTTAGCAGTGAAATTGGGGCTGTATCAGGATTTCATGGTGAGGAATGCTTTAATGGATATGTATTCAAAATGTGGATCCTTATCTGAAGCCCGAATTCTTTTTGATAAGAATGATAGGAAAAACGTAGTTTCTTGGAATTCCATCATTGGGGCTTATTCTAGAGGAGGTGATGTTAGTCGGGCATTTGAACTCTTGCGGAAGATGCAAATGGAGAGAATGGAAGCTGATGAGGTTACCATGTTGAACGTCTTGCAAGTTTGTTTAGAGAAATCAGAGCTGTTGAGGGTGAAAGAACTTCATGGATATTCAATCAGGCATGGCCATGTATGTGATGAATTGGTTGCCAATGCTTTTATAGCTGCCTATGCAAAATGCGGATCATCACTGAGTTCTGCTGAGAATGTTTTTTACGGCATGAAGACTAAGACTCTGAGTTCTTGGAATGCACTTATTGGTGGCTGTGCACAAAATGGTGAACCTTCAAAGGCTGTATGTTATTACCTACAAATGACGAATTCAGGCTTTGATCCTGACTTGTATAGCATTGGT
This sequence comes from Platycodon grandiflorus, assembly GCA_016624345.1. Classification (NCBI taxonomy): domain Eukaryota; kingdom Viridiplantae; phylum Streptophyta; class Magnoliopsida; order Asterales; family Campanulaceae; genus Platycodon; species Platycodon grandiflorus. Next base: position 20,725,765 of record CM028362.1, on the reverse strand, counting down.
AGCCTAATTTTAGCTTGTGCAGAGCTGAAATCCATACAGTATGGGAAAGAGGTTCATGGGTTTGTGCTTAGAAATGGTTTAGAAACTGATTCGTTTATTGCTATTTCACTACTTTCACTTTATGTTCAATGTGAGAAACCATTATCCGCTAGGATCTTGTTTGATTGGATGGAAGATAAAAATTTAGTATCTTGGAACGTAATGATTGCTGGTTACTCACAGAATAGACTACTAGATGAAGCCTTAAATCTCTTTCGTAAAATGGTGTCTAGTGGCATCCAACCTTACGAAATTGCAATAACAAGTGTGTTAGGCGCTTGCGCACGGTTGTCAGCTCTAAGGCTAGGAAAAGAAATCCATTGCTTTGCCTTGAAGGCTCATCTCGCTGATGATATATTTGTCGGTTGTTCAATCATAGATATGTATGCAAAATGTGGCTCCATAGAACAATCTCAAAGGATCTTTGACCAGTTAAATGAAACAGATGTGGCAACCTGGACAGTTTTAATAACAGCCTATGGGATTCATGGACAGGGGAAAGATGCCATGGAGCTATTTGATAAAATGCAACGATTTGGTTTGAAACCCGATGGCTTCACGTTCATTGGTATTTTAATGGCATGTAGCCATGCTGGCTTGGTGGAAGAGGGTATAAAGTACATTAATGATATGCAGATTTTGCATGGAGTAGAGCCTAAACTAGAGCATTATGCATGTGCGGTGGACATGCTGGGCCGTGCAGGCAGGTTAGATGATGCTGTAAAGATGGTCTCTGAGATGCCTCAAGAACCGGATGGTAGAATTTTGAGCTCATTGCTTAGTTCTTGTAGGGTTCATGGTAGACTGGATATTGGAAGGAAAGTTGCAGTGAAGTTGTTGGAATTAGAGCCGGACAAATCAGAGAATTATGTTTTGGTCTCTAATTTATTTGCTGCATCTGGTAAGTGGGATCGTGTCAGAATGGTAAGGCAAAGGATGAAGAAGTTGGGTCTTCGAAAGGATGTTGGCTGTAGTTGGATTGAAGTTGGAGGAAGAACTCATAGCTTTCTTGTTGGTGATAACATGATGGCCCAGTCTGAAGCGATACGAGACATGTGGAGAAAATTAGAGGAGAAGATTACTGAATTGGGTTATGTACCTGATACAGGTTCAGTTCTTCATGAATTAGAAGAAGAGGAGAAGGTGGAGATATTACGAGGGCACAGTGAGAAGCTTGCAGTTTCCTTTGGCTTGTTAAATACAGCTAAAGGTGTGACGCTGAGGGTTTGCAAGAATTTGCGGATTTGTGGAGATTGTCACACTGCAATCAAATTGGTGGCAAAGGCTGTTGACAGACAGATAGTTGTGAGGGACAACAAAAGGTTTCACCATTTCAGAGATGGCCTCTGCTCTTGTGGGGATTATTGGTAGTCGAAGAAGGGTAAAGAAGTTATACTCTTGTTATCTCGAGGATTGAACAGCTTCATGGAACACAAGGATGGCATAGTAGCTGCAGAAACAGTTGCTTTGGCTAGCCTAATCCTCCTCTATCGTTGGCTTCCACTTGCTGGGCAATTTTGAACTGAGGTATATGCTGATCATGAGTTATAAACTTAAACTAGCTCATTCCTCTCATAACACCATTTTTTGAGCTTTTGAGATAAGCATGATTTGATCAAGGGAGCATAGATAGTGTAAATTGTTTTAGGGGAAAAAAGAAAAGAAAAGCATAAGAGGTTAGAGTGGGTTTGCGTGAAATTGATTAGCAATACTACATACAACACTTACAATTGCGTTAATTAAAGAATTCATCAAAATTTGATATGATTTCTGAAAAGAAAGTTGTAAAAAAGTTGTGTAATCATTTTGAGTTGTAAGTTTAATATTAGTTGAAGTTGAGTGGGGAAGTAGCCAAACAGATGTTACTTGTTTAGTTGCAAGTGTAATATTGACATATGTTTGGTACTACTGCTGAGTGATGAGTGATGAGGTAGCTTGTAATTCGGAAAATTGCTGCCCGTTCCCTTTTTTAAAATTTGTAACCGCTCTAATTTACTCTCTCTCTTTTTTTTTTTTAATTATTAAAAGGCATTTTTATAAAATTGTTCCTAAAATACCTCCGTTTCTTCCATGTATGCTTCGAAGCAAAAATGTCAAGAATTGACTTTGAATTAGGATTCATCCAGCAATCTGGAATTAGTACCACCTATAGCATTGAGTTATAAATACTTTTTGGTTTTATCAACTCTTATTACAAAAACACAACTATGTTAAAAACACTCACTCCTCAAGAATAGTACGATTAATTTGTATTACTATCTGATTTAAGTGTTTGTATAAGTAGATTGGTTATGCTAACGAAGTTCGCCAGCTGTTTACGTTTTCTTCTCTTGTTTCTTAATTCTTAGAGTATTACTTTAATGAGATTTGACGATCTTGTTTATCATTCCATGGTGTTAATTAATATGAATGTGTATTTATAAGGAATTAATAAGTTCAACTATACAAGATGAAGATTTGTTAATCGTGATGCAGAGATTTGTGCATCCCGATACTCAATTGTTACATCTCAAATTGAATCCCAATGCACAGTTCTTGTATCCCAATGCCCAAATTAATATGAGAAATGTCTGCATCCCAATGTCCAATTGTTGCATCCCGATACCCAATTGTTGCATCTCAAATTGAATCCCAATGCACAATTCTTGCATCCCGATGCCCAAATTAATCTGAGAAAGTGGCACTGCATACTGATGCCAAATTCTTGCATCTCAAATTGAATTTCGATGCACAATTCTTGCATTCCGATGCCCAAATTAATCTGAAAAAGTGGCACTGCATCTCGATGCCCAATTGTTGTATCTCGATATCCAGTTGTTGCATGTCAAATTGAATCCCGATGCATTGGGATGCCTGATGCACGCGTGTTTTGGTTTCATTAAGGGTATTATTGTCTTTTTGACCAAAAAATATCTTTTTTCGAATTAAAAAAAAAAAAAAAAGTGGACTGAAGTGAATTGAAATGCTAAAAAAGGGACCAGCAAATTACCCCCTTGTAATTCTGGCCCGGGGTTTGTTGGGCTTGGGCCTAGTTGGACGTGTTGGTCCGGGCTGGGTGGGTCGATGTGGTGGTTAGTAGCTTTAAATTAACAAATTAAGTTACTAAATTACGCAAGAAAAACGTACAATTAATGTCTTTATTGTGAAGCTATCAGTGCATTGTTTTCTTGATGTATTAATATTTTCTGATGTAGTAATATTTTTTTTCTTCAAAAAGAAAGGAAAAAAAACGACAACGAAACAATTAACACGCTTCATTGGTATTCCAATCTCCCTTTAAATGAAAAAAATATGTCAAAACCTCATTTAAAAGGAAGAAGCCTATTGCGTTTAACATACTTTTATTTTAACAAAAAAATAATAATAACAAATTTTAATTTATTACAAAATAAAGAATTTTATTTGACAAGTAAAGCTTCTTAATATTATTATATATATATATTTCTTATAATTGTAATAATATAAAAACTTTTTTTGTATAGTGCGGTACATATTAAAAAGATTATAGTAGTATTTTTTTTATAAATAGTTAGATAAGAGGGTTTTGCTGAAGTAGTAGAGCAGTGAGTGCAGTAGTGTTTCTTCAGGTGTTAAAGAGGAACCAGGTCAAGGTGTGATTAGATTTAGTCAGATGGAGTATAAATAAATAAAATACAAGGGAGGGGAGGGGAGGGGAGGGTATTTAATCAGCTCAATTGTAGCCTGAACCACTACTGACTACCCCACACCACTCCGCTCCGCCTCGATTCAGTTGGTTAATGGCGGCCGCTACTCCTCCATCAACCCCCCTACACCCTCCTCCTCCTAATAACCTTCGGAGCGCTGTAGACCAGGCAGGCTCTCTCTCTCTCATTCACCCTCACACAGCACAACACTAGAATTTCAGTGAACTCAACTCTTTAGCGTTTTTATTTATTTGACCTGTGCAGCTGCAGCCTATTAAAACTGAACCCGCTGAGGTGTACGAGGAAAAACCTCCCACCATAGATAACAGTTTTCAGTATGTCCTCTCTCTCTCTCTCTCCCTCCGCCCACTAATTGATTGTCCCTTTTTTCTTTCTTTTTTTTTTTTCTGGGTTTTTTTTTTTCTTCTTTTTGGCCATTTTCGTCTGCATGAATGTCCTTGGCGGCGATGACTCAATAGCAGTGCCAGCCCTGAGATTTTGGGCCCTAGACAGATCTTAATAAATTGGACCCCAACCATATACATGTAAAAAAAAAATTGATCATTTTCATGTTGCAATAAATTAATTTAGAAAGAAGAATTAATGAGTTAAAAATTATTAAATTTCATTGAACATGGTTTATAAATCTATAATAATAATAAAGAACAGTGCGTAAACAAAAAATTGTCACTTAAACATAACATTTGCAAAATCACTAATTGAAGTTTGATAATCAAGTTGTGATATTGCAAATATAATGTGCTAAACCTTAATAATTAAACGTTAAAACCTAATTACATAGATAAACCTCTTTCAACAAATTTTACATGACAAAAAAAAAAAAACTAAATTTTAAATTAGTTAAGAAGAAAAAGATTAGAGTTAGAGATGTACCCTTTTAGAAATCATTAGCAATGAAAGATTCAATGGTGCAGTGTTTTTCCTCTTTTATTCCTTCTAAATCACTTCGATTTTTTTTCAATTGCCTAATCCCGACTCCCACTCTCAATTCTCACTCCTCACCTCACGTATATAATAGATTAAGAAAACTTGATTTTTTTTAGTTTGGACCTAAGTATTAAATGTGGGCTTTCAAATGAGATGTGGGCTTTATTTATAATAGAGATAAAACTTTAATACATGAGACTGATTATTCTGGGTATTTTATTCACTTTAAGATGTGACCTTATTATTTATATATACTGGATTTTTAAGTGAGACTAGAGGGCCCTTTTTAATGGAAAAAATTGGGGCCCCTAGGCGGCCGCCTAGTGAGCCTATGCCCATGGCGGCCATGCACAATAGTATTATAAGTGCAAGTTGGGACATATTAGACTCTAATGGTGAATTTATTGATTTCATACAAAAAGACTCATTTTGGGACAAAATATTTCTAAAAGAAGGGATACTCAATTTGAGAGGGAGGGAATTATATTTATTTTATATACTATTGTTTTGTTTTCTTCTTTCAACCTGGGCTGAACATGTATCCCAAAAGCCTTTTTTCAGATTTTCTTTCTTTTACATTTTGTGGCAAAATGAATTTTATTGTTTAAATTAGGCGGCGTTGAAATTGCTAATGCTCTCAAGTTCACATACACACACATTGTTGTGTTATGTGACTACTTCATTTGAATATTGCAAAAACGTACAAGGAACAAACAAACAAAAAAGGAGCATGAATTTTTCTTTGGATTTTGGGTTTAGGGTGACGCTATGAGTACTAAGTGAATGATATGAATTTGGAACTCTAAAACATAAACAGTGTTTCTTCCGAAATGGTTCTGTGCCTCCAAGGGAAGTTTTTATACGAGAAGGATCTTAGTTGAAGTATGCATATGATTGATAAGGAAGCAATTGGTGCTGCAATAATGCTCTAACAACAATCAGGATTTATGTGTAATTAATGCTGATGTTTTCTTGGGTTACAGCAGCAGCATTGTACATTCAATTCCATGGTCGAAAGTCAAAATGACTACTTGTTTCTGAATTACGAGTCTTGCTTCTAATTATGCCCTGCATGTTTGTGGTATTCGCCACCTTCTCTTCTTTGGTTGAAAAATAAGGAACTACCATTTTCAGCCAGCATTCAGAAAAGTACGTCATCACACATTAAACTCCGTTATGAGACGTAGCTCAGAAACTGCTTTGGAGAAAAGAATGGTTCATGCTTCTCCAGATCCACTAAATACCTCTCTGGCTCTCTCTCCCTCTCTCACTCTCTGTCCGCTCTTCTCCTTAAAGAAACACCATGTTACAGATTCATTCTAATTGCACTTTGTAGGATTGCATTATAAATCATTATCATAACTGGTTTCTTTATCAAATATGAGATTATTGTGCCTAGGATTTGCCTATAGATCTTTTGTTCTTTCGGGAGTTGTTCGTGCTAGTCTTGATACACTACCAGTTTTTACCTAAAAAGCATGCTGTGGATATGGTATACTGATAGCCAGAACGACATTTTCCAAATAAGTATGATATGACTATGATCTAGGGGGGGGGGGGAGGACAAAGTACATTACATGAATCTATGTAATAACATACCAAACGTAATTGAGAAAAAATAAAAAATCCTTGAAATATATTTACTGAAATAACCCCCATTTTCAAATAATTTTCCACTATAAAAATCAATTCAGCAGTACATCAGAACATCCAGAACCATCTTTTGAGCAGATTTTATCGCGTGTATCAGTGTCTCGTCCTGCAGCTTTGTCCTGCGGCTGAACACACAGAAGCACAAGAAGGAAATTACGCTGTGCATTTCTGTTGCCTCAGGTATGCAAGGTCCCCTCTCCTCTTTCTCTCTAATCATGGCTTGATTTGAGGGATCTCTCTGCCTCTTTGATTGGTTTAACCCTTGAGAGTGGAAAAGTGAGAATGTCTAGGGTTTTTCTTAACCTTTTTTTCCCCTAATTTTTTTTTTTTTAAGCATCGATCAACTTCAGAATGTGTTCATGTGGGTCGTGTCCCTATGGATCCATGTATCTGAGGATGATCCAGTATATCTGTAAATAGAAAATTACATATTAAAATAGGATTCAGTAACCACTTATTCAGGCATATCCGAGTCCGTTTTCGGTCAGATCCAAGTCCATTGCCCTTGCAAGGCTATCATCCTTCCTAGGTTTCTAGCCTAATACATTACTATATGAGATGTAGGTCATGATCGTTCTTTTTTTGTCTTTTTGAACTACCAATATAAAACCAATACCGCGTTGCCTCATAGAAACGTAAGTTTTAATGATTAGATACATGGTATGCAACTAGTAGTGATATATTTACAATACCTTAAAGTACGACTGCACTTTCATTTTGCCTTGTTTATGATTCCATCATTAACAATGTCTTAAGAATAATGCGGTTAGCTCTCCAGTGATCCACTGTGAGGACAGTACAAGGAAAGCTTGCAACCTTATTGAAAGGTTTGTTTAATCCTGGCCTTCTAAAATAAGATTCTCATCTAAGCATACTGCATCACCTCAATGTTAGATGGAAACTAGATAACAAGAATCCTCAAGATTATTTTGTCTTGATAACATGCTAGTCCAATAGGCGTTAAGACGCATTCTCTTTCGCTGTAGATGCTTATTTCAACTTTGTTTCCCTAGTCAGTACTTGTGCGCCATGATTTTCTTACTTCATTTTATCGACTTTCACCTAAATTTGGCCTATTTTTTTTAAACTCTAATGCCTGCTAGGGCAGGATTCCTGGTCCCTTTCTGACCATAAATGCATATGCCTACAATTTAGAAATCTAAGAATATATTAAATTAATTTATACAGGGAAAGAATAAAAGTTAAAGATTTAAGTCTTGAGCCTAAATTTTAATACCGAATAAAGAATGATAATGATATCCTCAGTTTCATCCAAGAACGCTTACTCACAAACATAAATGGTACAAAGCACGCTACACATAGAAGTTGCCAAATCTCTTTTGACCATTGTCCAAGTCATCTTCTACCTACATGATGCTCACTTAACCTATTTTGATCTTGAATTATTTGCTTATGTGATTTTATATTGAATGAGCTATTAGCTTTTATGAATGCCTCCAGGATCAACTCTTTGATGCACTCTGCAATTTCAGGGGTTTGTTTTAACAAGCACATATGTGATGATTTTGGTACTAATTAGCCTTCTAGCCTTGTTGCTTTAACATGCTTGAGGCTTCTCCTACTCTTCCTCATAGAGTGTTTCAAAACTAGATACTAGTACATAACTTCACATATTCTGGTTTGTGAGCATATATAGCAGACCACCGGTTATATATACAAATATGTATATGTAAAGTAAGAATCGACCCTGATTATAGATAGTGCACAATAATGTGAATCAACATTTTTTTAGTTCTCCCATAACAATTTATTATCATGCAATATACTTGTGTTGTCTGCAAACTTTTTGGGTGCTCCCGTTTGGTAAATGAGTAGAGTTTCTGTTTTTTTAACTTCATAAAATGTTAGTTGTGTACATACTTCTAATTTGTTATTTGGCTCATCATTTGAGAAAGATGCAACTATGGGCACTTGTCTGAGATTAGTGAAAGAGCTTAGCTCCACTGAGTTGTAGCCCATGCTTGGTAGCTCAATGGAGGCTAAGAGTATGGTGCAGCAGTTCTTTGAGATATGGACATGTTCTGTCGGGAGGGCTATGTTCTAAGAAGGAAGTTCAGGAGTTAGTGGATCCTCCTACAGGAAGCAGATGCTGAGCATATTGCTCGCATACTTTGAAAGTGCATTGGCTTAATTCATTGCCTTACGGAGTTGCTTTGATTTGCATCAATAGCAATCCTGGGGCTCAATTCAGTACAACCCCCTGAGGTTTAGAATTATTCTGCTGCCCCTCCCTTTTGTCTTCATCTCGCTGACATCCCTTGTGTGAACAGATGTTTCAAATATTTAGCTTAGCTGCTTTTAACTGGTCGAATTCTGTTCTCTTAACACAAAATCACCTTTGGACTCCTGATTGAAAACTTCAAATTTCCTAAGTATCCCATGCTACAGGAAACAAAAAACATTAGAAGTAACTCATTAGAAAATTGCTTGAGATGGTTTGGACACTTACACCGTAGATCAATAAGTGCACAAGTTTGGAAGAATGATATATATAAATATCAAAGACAATGGTGAAAATAGTGAGACCTAAACTACCATGTATGGCAATAATTAAGTGGGTCTGATTAAGCACAGTTTAGTAGAAGATTTTAATTGATTTTGGACATAACCGAATGGGAAAAAGGAATTCATTTAGCAAATCCCAAGTAGTCAGACAAAGGCTAAACTAAGTTGAGTGTATATAATGAAAAATGTGTGTTTTAACTATTAGGATACAAGTTAGAATTACTATTTCAACTTTGGCAATATGCCGGTGCATATGGAAGGAGAGGAATAGAAGGGTTTTTGAAAACGTGGAGTCAAAAATTGATCGTATAAAGGAGGAGTTAGTCACTTAGTCTGGTCTCTTTGTCACTGGTGTAGTGAGTCTTTTGTTGGTATGTTGGAAAGTATATCAATTGTATAGTTCTTTTGTTTTAGTATACTCCCTGTATACGAGGACGCGCCACCTGTTTTGGCTTCTTGTTTTTATATATATCTTACTTATCAAAATATATATATATCCATAATACCTAATAGGTGGATAGAGATTCATATGACATATTTCGTGAACAGAGTTCTTTACCATGCTGGTAGATTTTTACCTCTTCACTTGTTCCACCTGTGGAGGCACTTGAACAAAACACTTTTACCTAATTTGCGGATAGTTAATTCCTTAGTATTCATATTAAAATTAAGATAATTGTGGAAGGAAAATGCACCAGCTCAAAAGATGTTTGATGGAAACTAAATGAGAAGAATCCTCTGAAAATAAGATATTTGTGTCAAGATAATTTGCTATTCGAAGAGGTGTGAGATGCGTTATTCTCACTTAAGATAGGGCAAAGCCTGGAACAAAGAGCCGGGGATTGTGCCTTATAAATGCTTCACCCCCATGCATGATTCAGTTCCAACCGCTTGATCCTTTCATATATGGACAAGCTGATCAGTACTGGTCGGATAGGAATGAGGAGGAGGAAGGGAGAAAAGGGTTTCTTATAGTGAAAAATAAGGTGAGGAGATCACAACTCAAAGCCCATACCTTGATGACATATTCATGCTTTCAGCTTTTGTATTTCTTATCATTATTTTTGTTGTATTTTGTAAATCTCTTTGGGTTGAATCATGATATCATTCTCTCATCGAAAGTGTTTTAGCATCATTTTGACTTACTGGGTAACGCAATTTCTCAGTATGCAAAGTCTTTTCAAGAAACACGGAAAAAATAGATTGTCGCTGAGGATGATTCCACTTCTCTTTGTTACTTTCATCCAGTTACAAATCTGCTATGATTTTCTCTCTTCAGTTTATTGAGATTCTCCAACATTTGTCCTATTTTCTACTCAGTTAACTATTAATGCCTGACGTTAAGGGAAGAATATGAGGACAGAGAATAGGGCATTTAATCCTTGGGAGTGAAGCACCATCCCCAGGCATATAAAAATCGACACCTCTAGCATAGTTCTAATAGGCAACTGTTTAGTTTTGGACCTTCTGTATATAATTAGATTTAGACTTGGTCCCTTCCTGACAACAGACCTGCCTGTTTATAAATTAGGAATCAATGAAGGACCTTATGTATGCCAACAGACATGGACTTGGTCCCTTCCTAACCACAGACGTGCCTCCTTATAGATTAGGAATCAACAAATTTTCTATCTATTTATGCAAGGGAAAACTCAAAGTTAAAGAGGAACTCTTGATTATTGTCCTAGTCCCTTCCTGACCCTTCTTAAATAATACCCAGTCCCAGTTGCCTCAAGAATTTTAGGGAGCATCAGACCAATGATTTTGGTAGTAAACTAGCTTTCCAGTTTTTAACATCTTCTTGAGGGTTCTCCTAGCGGAAATTCATTGACAAGTCATAATCGTTTTATGGCAAAGCGCACTCTGAGGATAATTAATGTTTATGGTTTCTTTACCCAATGTAGTAGGTTTGTTACACTAGTGCTATGGTTCCCAAAAGAAAAAGTCCTATCTTTGCATTCCGTTATACGTGTTGAGCATTTGATTGGCCATGTTGGGATGCAAATTTGGAAACTTTTTTGGGGGGGATCCCTAGCATCTTCCTTTCAACAATGAGGATGTAACAAGCTAAAACCCCATTCTGATAGTTTGTGAGGATTAACCTGTTCAAATACAAGTTTAAAGCTGCCAATATTGAGGATGAAGTATAATTTGACAATGATAGCAGATGGGTTTGAATTTTGGCTTATTGCATAAGGTCTAGTGCACATGTTTAAGTGGTTGAGGGTTCAAAGAACTCCACTTTGTTTCTGTTTTTATGTTGACTAATGTCCTGTTTAATGTGTGAACCAGACCTATTTACTGGCCGTCATCCATTCACTGGTCCAAAGGACTAGTCTAATTTGGTGCTCTGTAGCTCATCCGGTTAGATAATATCAGCCTTCAAATTTCTCTGTTCTTGCACGGGTCAAGCTGGTATATTTAATGTGCAATGTTGGCTTTATTTGAACTGCTCTATGCCCATTTAATTTTTCTTGTTAGCTTATCCTACAGACTTAAGAGAGCATATGGTTTGGCTTATCAACTTAGATAGATACTTGATCTAAAATTTGCAGCATATCCAGATCCAATTCGTGGTAGTGGTAGGGGAAGGGGATCCAGTATAGGCTTTGGGCAATCGCCCAATAAGGCTTCCCCTTGTGTTAGGCTGCGGTCTCGGATGGGAGAGAAATGGGCTATGGTCCGCTGGAAGAAGGTTCTCCGCTATGGACTTATCCCGAAAAAATGGGAATCCCTTCTGTCTTGAAGTCGCAAAGAGTTAAAGGGAGCCCGTTTACAGAGCAAAGGAAGATCCATCCTTTGCCAGGCCAGATTCTTGAATTCCTGCTCATCAAAGAGAATGGTTGCAAAGCATGAAGGAAGAGAGAGAGCTCAGGAATGCAAGCTCAGCCGCCAGCTTTAACCCAGACAACATATTCTGATTGCCTTTTGTTTCAGTGAACTTTTTCAAGCCTCAAGTTTCTGACTTGATTGTGATGTAGAGTTCCAGATTCTTTGAGGTTATGAGCTAGCTAATTAGGGTTTTCTGACCATAAACTGGACCCATACGAACCTTGAAGATTTGCAGGGAAAGATAACCATTCCTTTTGCGGGCATGCAACCCTACTCTCTGCATCCAAGCGTCCCATGGAAGCTAGCAATTTATCTGTTTCAAGTTTAGGAGCTTCACTCATTCTACGGGCACGTAGCTGATGCATTGCATATAAAAATGGATTAGAGTATGCTTGACATAACCATTTGAAATGTTGCGTACTTCTATAATATTGAATGATTTTTTTATGTTTTTGATATTGTTGTGTAGAATACTGCTTTCGAATGACCGGATAGATGATTCTATGTTCTTGGCTGTCCAGGGATATGAACAATAAGGAGCAGGCCGAGAAATTCAGGAAGTATGAAGCTGAATTTGCCAGTTATTTGAGGCTCAAGTACTTCTCAGATAAGGATATTTATGGAGGTAACATTTAGTATCAAGATTTGAAACTGCAGTTTTGTGTGTTTAAATATATGCAACATGTCCCAGCTTCAAAGTCCAGTGTAGAAAAATAGCAAAGTATCAGTTGTGGGTGGATTTTTCTTTTTTCCTTCTTTTTTTGATAAGAGCTGTGGGTGATTGTTGTCCCTATGTTTCTTCAATAATGATACAGATTCAACTATTTGAATCTAGAAAAGTGTTCAAAGTGTTCCAATATGATGTGTCAATAAGAGATAAGAGATTCTATCAATATCCAATAGACCCCTCATGCGTATTTTGTTTGGCAATATTTGATTGGTTGATTTTAAAGTTGGATCCATTTTTCTTTGGTTTCGTCAACCAATATTATTTAGTTAGGAACTTGGTTTGAGAAATGATTTTGAAAAATGCTTTATTCATTTACTTTTTCTCTGTGATCAGTCGTTTGCAGAACGTTGAGCCAGGGCTGATTCAACCTCCCTGGACAACAAAAGATTCTAACACTGATACAATCTCATTTCATGTGCCATTTCCTTGGTCGTGTGTGTATTTTGAACGTCTGAAACTACGAGAAATTTGTCACAACACAATCCTGATTTTCAGCTTTATTTAAGGTATCCAACTGACACTCTGGCAGGTGACATATTTGAGCAGAAAACTGTTGATGGCAAGTCTGTAAAGCTAAGCTGGTATGACGAAGTTGAAAAAACCCACGACTTCATTTTAAAAGTTCTCCGTGTGCTAATAGCAATTGCTGACCTATTCATGGTATATGTTTTGTGTAGGTCGCCTGTTACTAAATCTTATGCTGATCCAGCCAGCTCTCAAGATGAGAGTGGCAACAGTAGCGGCAGTTCAGATTCTGAGATGGGAACACCAACTAACATTTTGAATGGGAATCAATCGACCAAAAAGACTGGTGGTCCTTAGAGGCAGTGTATCCGATGTTTAATGTTGCACCAACATTTGCTATATATAGCTATGTTAGTGAAAAGAATATGTTTTAGTTATGAATAATTTTGTCAAGAAGGATTTGATGTTTCAGCCAACAGTACTGTAGTGTAGGTGCCTTGCCTTCTCTTTACACGAGAGTGAAGGAGAAGGATTTGGATTTTTCTTGAGAAACACAGATGTTTTCACTCATTTCCGATTTTCTTTTTCTCTTTTGTTGTTTTATTTCTTCTCGAAATCCATGAACTAAACAATGCATAGTCTCATATGCCAATGTTACACCACCAGGAAAGAATTGCGAACACAACACGATAATTAATGCAAAGAGAAACAACAAAATCGTGGTCGTGATTGATGTTCACAACATTGTTAACTTGATGAACGTAGATTCCGTAATTCCAAACTATCAAAGGGGAGAAAAAGTGAGCAGCACAGCCACAGATTCAAGGGATATGGCACCCACAAATATGTGCAAAAAGAAAGTTTGGTTATGCATCGAATTAGTTCTATTCTATATAACGCTCTAATGATGTTATGTTTTCTCGTGCATATTTTTATGATCCTTTAGTCTTACACAAATATATAAGTTCTTGCAAATTATATAGCCTGAAACTTATTTCAAGATTCGTTGACGAAATAGAGCATCTCTTCATTCTTCCCCAATTCTATGGAGAAAACTCTTTCCTCATCAAACGGCTAGAGACTAGTCTTCTAAGCAAAGAAAAAAGCTTACGTAAAAAGTTGCTGAAATTGACTATCATTTCCTCCATAAAGGAACAACAACAACAACCCCCCCACCCAACAAATACACGCATTATGGCAATGATCTTCATTCTTCGCTCTTAGATGGATCCAAACTGACAGCATTTCGAGACGAGAGTAGCTCAAACTTGATAGCTGCCCAAACCGAACCTATTGATGGACGATCGTTGCCATGGTACCTATATATACTGTAGTAGACCATGAGAATCCAAACTCTTTAACATATTGGATTATATATAGCCATATAAATTATAAACACCAACAGCAAGGGTCAATTGTATGGAAAAGCCCGATAACTGCCTCGCAATAAAAGCAAATATAACCTTAGTAAACACAAATAGGTTATGGGTAAAACGCTGGGAGGGAGGGAGGGATCATGTTACATATATCAATGTATATATGAACATGCAGTGTGAGATATTGCAGCCGTATTTCAGAATTTCTCCAATAAGCAATCATTCTTTTCATCCCAATTCGCACCTTTTTTGCTATTCTTCAATGAGTTATTAGCATTTGATTCATAATCAGCAAACACACAACCATAAGATTGTCTTATCTTTTGTTTTTCTTCAATGAGTTAATTAGCATTTGATTCACACTTGGCAAATAAACAACCATAAGATTGTCATGTCAAAATTGAAAATTTAACACAGATTATGTACAGCCTCCAGGCAGAGACCCAACTCCTAGACCTTGCAACTTAAAACTTAGATGTGCCATAAAGTTAAAGATGTGCATCTACAAGCCCCAACAGTGCTGCGCAATGCATACAAGTGCAAGAAGTTCCAATTCTAACACTAATAAGTCCATATATACAAATATATATATATATATATATATATATATATTTATTTATCCAACTACTCCTTCCATCCCAATATAATGAGCATATCCTATTTATAATCATGAACAAAACGAACACTCATTTTGAGACTGAGCTAGAGTTATACATCTTGATAATATCTATTCCCCGATTTCTTCAAATATAATATTTCCCCGTTCTTGCCATATCACATCCAAACGCTGAAAAGTGTTTCTGTGACATGCTCCTATAAATCCCAAAACCATGAAACTATACACAATAAATAGGCCAGAATTACAACTTTAGTGGTTCTACGCTTAAAAATTCACAAAAATATACAAAAAACTTGCTCGTCATGATGTGATAAGTGCTCCCAATGTTTCTATCACCTTTAGTTCACCAATCACCATAATACTTCCAGCCAAAACAACCACTGTCTACATGGTTGCAAAAGGGAGTCTCAGATGCCAATGACACTAAGAACATGTACAAACAAGATGCAAGTGTAAACACAATCAACACACTAACTCCGTAATTTTGACTATACATTTAATCCAAATTTCAAACATCTAATGTGCAAGGGGTTAAAGACGTACAAAAGCCCAACAAATCACCCTATGAATTTCGCAATCATATAATAACCTCAACAAGCCACAACTAAAATCGTTTAAAATTGTACTCAACTCAGGGAAAGAAACACAACCCTTCCCAACAACATTATCTACAATTTCCAGAGCCTAATAATCCTTGAAAGCAACTTCAAAAATTCTCTCTGACCGCATACCTTCACTGGGTGCGACCAGCTCTCTGTGCCCTTCTGCGCTCGTAATCAGAATCATCTGTGGGCAGCTCATACCTACAAACTGGACAAGTATTCCTTATCCCCAGCCATGGCACAATGCAGTCACCGTGGTAACGATGGGCACAAGGCAGCTGCTTTGCCATTTCCCCAACATTTATCTCATCCTTACAAACAGCACAAAGAGTATTATTCTTTTCAATATCTTCTCGAGTAATGGCCACACATAAAAGATTCTCAACAGCTACTTTAGAAGCAGGAGGCCGACCCAAAGCATTCTCATTATCAGCAAACTGTCCAAAAAACATTTCATACTCTGCATAATTGTACACATCATATTGTTCCTCATCGTGCCCTAATTCCGTGTTTGCCTCCAGATTATGAACATTCAAAAGAACCTCCCATTCCAACCCATCCACCCTTCGCTCACCCAACTCCTCCTCCACCCTTAAAATTCCAGGCAAAACTGAGGCGTCATCATCCGCCTCCCCATCAAAAAACATACCCGAAACCTCTCTCTCATCAATCCTGCCATCAACTTCTTCCCACTCAAAATCTTCATTCCCATCCCCCCGAGTATTATCATCATCGTCCAATTGAAACGCATCCCAACAAAGTCGAAGGCTTGCATCATCATCGCACACATTCTCGTTATCAACGCCCCCCTCGTTCCCACCCAACTCCTCAGAATCCGATTCGATATCAACAACCCGCAAACCACCCATGAAATATTCCGGACCCCCGAAAACAGAGGAAGACTCGCCCGAATCTGATACCGTATCACCCCTCCTGCTAGACACAAGAAACTCGTCACCACAATCCGCAACCATAAACCCGGAAATCTCATCAATCTCATCCTCATTACGATCAAAATCTCCAGCAAACCCTAACCCTAACCCTAAATCAAGATCCACCTCGAAATTATTCGAACCCATTTCCCCAAACCGCCGACCCAGATCGTTCTCTACAACTACACGCGACGATGATTGCTCAACGCGCTGATGGAACAAATCCATAACGAAATTTACCTGGCTCCCGCGGTCGAACAAATCCGGGTTTGGGATGATCGAATCGGTGTCGGAGACATCGTCGGATAACACTAAGGAGCGGGACCGATTAGGAGGATGTTGACGAAGAGATGAAATTCGAATGTCGGAAGGGGGAAATTCGAGATCTGAGGTGTAGACGTCGAAGCCGTCGAAGTCGTGAGACCAATAAGGAACGGAGTCGAGGGAAACCAAGACATCTCCCCTGTCATCTTCGTCTTCTCCGTGGAGGTGCAGGTAAGAAACCTCCGCCATTGATGAATTGCTTTGAACAACGATTCGTTTTTTCGTTTTGAATTTCTAGCCAATGTCTGTGTAGGGGTGCGTGTGTGGGGTTTGTTTGCAGGTAGAGAGAGGGACAGTTGGTTGCGTTGCGTTTATATAGGATTGGTTTTTTATTAGGTGTGGTCTGTGCTTCAGTTGTTTTTTTTTTTTTTTTTCTTATTATAGGCTGTTTTCTGCTTGATTGTGTTTAACACATGATCTTCTTGGTTAATCAGGCATTTTCTAGGGCTGTCATAATGGTTTTAATCTGTTGGGCCAACCCGGATTATTACACAAAATAAGCGGGTCGAATTAGTAAAATTTGGGACCATTTATATGCGGGTCAAATGGGCTGAGCCTGCACGGGTTGCGGGCCAAGGTAGTCCAGTCCGGGTTAGGGCGGGTTGGCCCACGAATCTAAGAAGCAAGGGTAAAAATGAAAATTTTAAAATTTAAAAAAAAAAAACTAAACAGGACTCACATCCTGTAGGTATAAGAAGTCAATTCATTTTTTTCATTTATACTAATCTCTTGCAAATTTAAAATCAGCTCCCATTTTTATTTGGAAAGACTTTCATTAATTTAATGTTCTCCTCTGTTTATTGTATTAATTTAAAGTTTTATTTAGGAAGACTTTCGTTAATTTTTGGGCTTTTTATATAATATTTATATCAAAATGACAAAATTATAGCTTAATAATAATTATATTAAATTTTAAATTAAAATATTATTTTTTGATGGATTGGCCCGTTTAACCCACAACCCGCCACAGTTTGAGTTGAGTTGACACATTTTAGGCCCGTTCCTTTAACGGACTAGCCCGCACCGCACTGCCAAATAACGGATTTATAAAGCCCGCAGGCTGGCCCGCACCGTCAACCCGCTTTGACAGCTCTAACATTTCCCTCCCGCTTTTCGCCCTAGCTTTACTTTTAAAACAAAACATATACTTTCTCCGTTCTACCCAAAAAAAAAAATCTACATTTGAAAATTTTAATTATTAACCAAAATAATTACAATATAAGTTAAGGGTAAAGATAAAAAATTATAAGCATAATTTTTTGAAAGAGAACTCTTTAAGTGAAACGTTTCAAAATAGTATAATGGATATATTGGTGAATTGTATTTTACAACTTGATATTTGATGTAAAACAAATTTATAAATATATTCTTTTGCTCTATTATTTTTTCTTTATATAAAAACTACTACTCCCTCCATCCTTAATTATTGTCTTGTTTGACCCTGACTCGGCACACGAATTAAGAAAAAATAATAACTTCATTATTAATATTGGTATAATGTATAATTTTTTTTAATGTCCATGCATATGTGGTCCATAATTAAAGTAAGAAAAAAAGTAAGGGTAAAATAATAAAAGTGATGTCGAAAATTTACAAACAAGACAATTATTCTAAGACGGACAAAAAAGAAAAAAAAAACAATAATTTAGAGACGGAGGGAGTACATGGTACATCCTCTTATAAAGAAGTCTTTAATTTTAAGAGTAATGTTATGGCTACCTAAACAATACCAAATTTTTTGCACCAAATAATGATGTGATACAAAAAACAAAATTAAAATTAATGCATCACATCAACTGCAACATCAGATGACACATCATTTGGTGCAAAAAATTTAATACGTTTTAAATACTTATATCATTACTCTAATTCTAAAGGAGGGAACTACTAGCTAAGAAACATAATGAAGAAAGGTAAAACGATTCGTAAACTATATATTGTTAAGGATCCTAATGATCCTCCTCATTCTACTCCTCATTCGTTGGCAAATCCAATAAATCCTTTCTAATCATTCTAACTGATTGGTTACCATTTGTAAATAGTTGACTCAATCTTTCCTTGTATATAGGATGATTGTGTATATCACCATATTTTGTAACGTATATCTCTAGCTAGGGTCTTTATCCTCTGTGTATAAATACTACATCAAGTTATTAATGAAAATCATCTTTTGCCATTTTCTCTTTATGGTTATCAGAGCAACGTGATCAACACATCTCAAACCTATTTTTTTCCATGGCATCCCAAAACTCCTCCATCATCCCAAACTTAGAGACGGAGGGAGTACATGGTACATCCTCTTATAAAGAAGTCTTTAATTCTAAGAGTAATGTTATGGCTACCTAAACAATACCAAATTTTTTGCACCAAATAATGATGTGATACAAAAAACAAAATTAAAATTAATGCATCACATCAACTGCAGCATCAGATGACACATCATTTGGTGCAAAAAATTTAATACGTTTTAAATACTTATATCATTACTCTAATTCTAAAGGAGGGAACTACTAGCTAAGAAACATAATGAAGAAAGGTAAAACGATTCGTAAACTATATATTGTTAAGGATCCTAATGATCCTCCTCATTCTACTCTTCATTCGTTGGCAAATCCAATAAATCCTTTCTAATCATTCTAATTGATTGGTTACCATTTGTAAATAGTTGACTCAATCTTTCCTTGTATATAGGATGATTGTGTATATCACCATATTTTGTAACGTATATCTCTAGCTAGGGTCTTTATCCTCTGTGTGTATAAATACTACATCAAGTTATTAATGAAAATCATCTTTTGCCATTTTCTCTTTATGGTTATCAGAGCAACGTGATCAACACATCTCAAACCTATTTTTTTCCATGGCATCCCAAAACTCCTCCGTCATCCCAAACTTCGCCGAGCTTAACAACCCAATCATCTTGGCAAACCTCTCACACTGCAAAACCCTTACTCCTCTCACCTATCTTTCGTGGTCCTCTCAAGTCACCTCTCTACTTTATGGCCTAGATCTCCTTAAATACGTAGATGGCTCTCACCCACCACCTGCTGATACCATCAAAGTTGATGGCAAGGACACCACCAACCCAGCCGCCACCACCTGGAATAGGCAAGACCGCCTCATTTTGGGTGCCCTACTTGGCACCTTAGACACTGCCGTTGCCCCACTTGTTTACCAAGCCACCACCTCTCGCCAAGCTTGGAACAGCCTTAAGACCACCTATGTCAATCCATCCCGTGGTCACATCCTCCAACTCAAACACCACCTTGATTCCATCACTCAATCCACCCTCTCCATCACCGAATACATGCACTCAATCAAATCATTAACCGACAAACTAGCCATTCTTGGCAAACCCATGGACTTGGAGGATGTCGTAGCCAAAGTCCTAAAAGGACTTGACTATGAATCCTATAAGCCCATCATTGATTCTGTCAGGGCAAGAGACAACCCCATCTCCTTTGAAACCCTTCATGAAAAACTTATCCACCACGAACTCACTCTCAAACAACAACAACCACCACCCTCCTTTCCTATCTCCGCCCATGTCGCCCAAACCCTACCCCAAAACACACCCTCTCGTCCATTCCCAAACCATCCTATACTCCCCACCCCCACCAACACCCATGCTCAAACTCAACCACGAAACCCTTCCCCTAACCCGTTCAAGGGCAAATGCCAATACTGCCGCTATGTCGGTCACGTAATTTCCCAATGTAGACAATTCAAACGTGACAACCCAAGTGTTGTCTTCCCTCCCACCCCATCCTCAAACCGTCCACCACGCTCTCCCCACACACACTCCGCGCACCAAGCCCATACGGCCACAACCTCCCCTCCTCCACCACCGGCCCCTTGGCTTGTTGACAGCGGTGCAACCAATCACCTTACTAATGACCTTTCCACCCTAGCCCTTCACAACCCTTACGATGGCATTGACGATGTCATTATTGGAGATGGGTTATCCCTTCCTATCTCTAATATAGGTTCTTTCTCTTTTCCTACTCTTCACCCATCTCTTATTTTCAATAACGTTCTTCATGTACCCTTTATTTCTCGTAACATTCTTTCCATTTCACAGTTTTGCAAAGATAATAATGCAACTATTGAATTCTCGCACTCCTCTTTTCTTATTAAGGAAATTCCAACCAAACGCATACTACTCCAAAGAACAACTGAAGGTGGAGTCTACATTTGGCATCCATCTTCCCCTCAAGCACATCTTGGCACCACAACAACCCTTCAATCTTGGCATCATAGACTAGGACACCCCTCTCCCCCTATTGTCTCTCTTCTGAATAAGCAATTTTCTTTATCAATTCCATGTCGTTCTTTTCCTTCTTGTAATCCATGCAACATTAATAAAAGTCGCAAGCTTCCATCCTCTACTTCTACTCTCCAATCTCATGCTCTTCTTGAACTTGTATTTTCCGATGTTTGGACCTCACCTATTTACTCTTATGATAACTACAAATATTACGTCATCTTCGTTGACCATTTCACAAAATACACTTGGTTATATCCCCTAAAACAAAAATCTGACACCTTCGCG
Organism: Platycodon grandiflorus; assembly: GCA_016624345.1. Lineage (NCBI taxonomy): Eukaryota > Viridiplantae > Streptophyta > Magnoliopsida > Asterales > Campanulaceae > Platycodon > Platycodon grandiflorus. Next base: position 20,704,502 of record CM028362.1, on the reverse strand, counting down.
ACCTTTAATCGCTTCAAGAACCTTGTTGAAAAATATTTCTCCCGACCCATTATTCAATTCTTCTCTGATAACGGTGGAGAATATATCAAGCTCACACCATCCTTACTCCAAGATGGAATATCTCATCTCACATCTCCCCCTCATACCCCCGAGCACAATGGCTTTTCTGAACGCCGTCACCGTCACCTTGTTGAAACCGGGCTCACTTTACTCTCTCATGCTAATCTCCCTCTAAACTTCTGGCCTCACGCCCTAACCACAACCACATACCTTATTAATCGGATGCCTACTCCCACCCTACAAAATGATTCACCATATTTTCGACTCTTTCAAACACCACCCAACTACACCAAACTTCGAAGCTTTGGTTGTCTTTGCTATCCTTGGCTCAAACCTTATTCTCCTCACAAACTTGCCCCTAAATCTACTCCGTGTATCTTTGTTGGCTATTCTTCTTCTCAAAGTGCATATCATTGTCTCGACCCAACCACAAATCGCTTATACACTTCTCGACATGTAAAATTTGTCGAAACCGAATTCCCCTATACTTCGCTTGTATCTACCCCTGTCACCTCTCCAAACATCTCCCCCACCGAATGGTGCTCCGTGTCCATTACAATTCTGCCTTCAATCTCCAGTCCACTCCCTCCAACCCAACCTGAAATTCCCACCTCAACTCTCACTCCGCCTACGGCCCAAGCCACTGCCCCTCTTTCCAACCAACTTCACCAACCTAATGTGAACCCTAATGTGATCGTACAGAACCCCCCTATACTCACACCAGCCCCTGACACTACCCAACAACAAACCACACCAACTGATACCATACCGCCACCTACCACCTCAAGTTCCGCTGCCCCACCCCCTCTTCAGCCCACACGCACCATCACTACCCGCCTCTCCAACAACATTCGAAAACCTAACCCTAAATATGCCCAACTTGTTTCTCTCCCATCTCCCACTTCTCTTCCCACCTCCATCAAACAGGCACTCTCTTCCCCTCATTGGTATGCTGCCATGCTTGATGAATACAATGCTCTCATGCGAAATAATACATGGACTCTAGCTCCATCACATGAAGCTCCTAACATAGTTGGGTGCAAATGGGTATTTCAAATAAAGTACAACCCTGATAATTCCATACACAAATATAAAGCTCGACTTGTCGCCAAAGGGTTTCATCAACGCCCTGGCCTTGACTACTCTGATACGTTCAGTCCTGTCGTCAAACCTATCACAATCCGTCTCATTCTCTCTTTAGATATTAGTCAAGGTTGGTCTCTTCGCCAACTTGACATCAATAACGCATTTCTTCAAGGCAATCTCTCTGAAACTGTCTTCATGACTCAACCTCCCGGTTTTCAAAGCACAAGCCAACCCTCTCACGTATGTCGTCTCTCAAAAGCCATCTATGGCCTTAAACAAGCACCCCGTGCTTGGTACACTGAACTCAAAAAATATCTTCTCTCCTTTGGGTTTCTTTCCTCTCTTACTGATCCATCTTTCTTCACTTACACTAAAAATTCTAATCATCTCATTCTTTTCGTCTACGTTGATGACATTGTTGTCACTGGACCTTCTGACACATTCCTTAACACCTTCATAACCAGTCTTGCTTCTTGGTTCTCCTTAAAGGACCTTGGTCCTCTCTCTTATTTTTTAGGTATCGAAGTAACACCTAATGCCAATGGCATTCTTCTCTCCCAATCCAAATACATCAGTGACATACTCACTAAACACAACATGATTGAGTCAAAACCCTCTCCCACCCCGATGGCTACTTATCCTACTCTTTCTGCCACCCCTCGCACACCTATATACAACCCATCTGACTTTCGTGCAATCATTGGAAGTCTCCAATACCTATCCCTCACTCGGCCGAACATAGCTTTTCCAGTTAATAAACTAGCCCAATTTCTTCACCACCCATAAGAAACCCATTGGATAGCCCTTAAGCGACTTCTTCGCTACCTTCACGGCTTACTCCATATGGGCATTCAACTTTTTAAACACACTCCTAACATTCTTCATGCATTTTGTGATGCCGACTGGGCAGGTGACAAGGATGACTTTATGTCTACCACCGGTTTCATAGTCTACCTGGGTCGAAATCCTGTCGCCTGGTCCTCCAAAAAGCAACGTGCACTTACTCGTTCTTCTACCGAAGCCGAGTTTCGTGCCGTCACTGCCACAACTGCTGAAATACTTTGGATCACTAACCTTCTGTCCAAACTTGGCATAGCATCTACCACTCCTCTAGTAATTTATTGTGACAACCTGGGAGCTACCACATACTTGGCAAATCCTGTTTTCCATTCTAGGATGAAACACTTAGCATTTGCCTTTCATTTTGTCTGTGAACAAGTCCAGCTTGGCAAACTTCAGGTTCAACACATCTCCAAATCTGATCAGTTAGCCGACACTCTCACCAAACCCCTCTCATGCTCGGTTTATGTCTCTTATCTCCAAGATTGGTCTCACACAAGGATCGTCCATCTTGCAGGGGCGTGTTAAGGATCCTAATGATCCTCCTTATTCTACTCCTCATTCTATGGCAAATCCAATAAATCCTTCCTGATCATTCTAATTGATTGGTTACCATTTGTAAATAGTTGACTCAATCTTTCCTTGTATATAAGATGATTGTGTATATCACCATATTTTGTAACGTATATCTCTAGCTAGGGTCTTTATCCTCTGTGTGTATAAATACTACATCAAGTTATTAATGAAAATCATCTTTTGCCATTTTCTCTTTATATTATTATATATAAGCACGGAATCTGAAAACAAGACTTTAATATTTCAAAGTCTGTATGGACTCGACTACAACATTACAGAGTGATCAAAGAAAAACCCTAGGCTCAATCTCATATTTACAGATGTTGTACCCGTCATGAACCTTGGTCTAGTGCAACAGTAATTTCTCTGGTGCAGGCTCTTGAACATATAAGACTGAAGTGAAAAAACTACTTCTGAGGGAACCTTACTGCCTGAACATCAGGATGATTGAGAAATTGCCTTTTATCTATTTACCTGCACTGTCATTCTTCTTCATCTTCTTAAGAGAATCTAACAAAGAAGATCTTTCTTGGTTGTTTGAAGACTTTGCAAATGGGTTAGATGACCGAAGACTCCCCTCCTTCCCCACATTCTTCACTTCTCCAACACTCTTTATCTGCACTACGCTCTTGACTGAACCTTTGTTGTCCAATACTCCGTTTTGCTTCTTTTCCACCTCTCTCTTCTCAGCTTTAGCTGCCTCTTCTACTATCCCTTTCCTTAAAAATTTAGGGGTAGACAAGAAACTACTAGATTGTAACACATTAACAGGTTCTGATGTTTTACTACTTTCTGGCAGAGTAAACATCGGAGTGATACCTATATCAGCCTTGATTAAAGCATCAGTATTTAAGTTGTTGGAGGGAAGGATTGTGGGTCCCGTGGTTTCTTTGAGCAACCTTTCCTGTACCGGAACAAGGCGTTAGAATCCCTGGATGAGCTAAAGATCTTTCAAGCTGATTATATAAAATGAAGAAGCACATGCCCTTGCAACCAGTTGATAGCTTACCTCCAATATGATATTGAATCGTTCTGCCAAATTCGGTAGCTTCAGGGCAGTAACAAGCTTTATTGCACCTTTAACTGATTTCTCCAGTGAAAGAAGCTTCACAAGTTCAGTAGCCCTCACAAGCTTATCACCTGAAATAAAACATCATGCCAGAGCACACTTCTAATTAGCGGCTATATGCACATATTTAGCCACAAGGAAAAGGAAAGAGCAGAAAAATGTAAATAATCACACGCCCTATGCTGCCAGCTGCCATATGCCAACACTAATGTGAAATAATAACTCACCACTGCAGCAGGATGCAATGAGCCTCAAAATGCATCTGTCCAGAGCTGCTTCCATATTGAAGGCTTCATCATCAAGTAATGTGGTATCCTCACCCACTGCTGCCATATCTTCAATTTTTCTTTGAATCTGTAAGGATTTTGGCGTTCATCAATACATTCTTTGCAACCGAAATAAATTCTAAAAGAAAAAGAAAAAAGGAAAACAAGTAATAATAATATGATAATGCACTCTCTCATATTCGGAACCTAATCCTTTAACAGATGGAGTTCTTGTAGAATACAGCTTATACACCTTACTAATGACCATAGTTGGGAACTCTAATAGTTCCACGACAGTGAATCACAGACACCCAAAGATACATAAATAGTATACCTGGGAGAGATGCATGTTGTTAAAGATAAATTCATTTTCAAGAGTTTCGGCTCCCAGATCTGAGGAGGCAAGAGGAAATGAAAGGTCTAATAGAGTGAGGACCGGTTTGGGAATGGCCTGAAAATTGAACAAAACAATACAAATTGGAATAATTGCTTTGTAAAAAATAGTAAGAATGCAAATAAAGGTAGATTTTCCATATTACCTGTGGGAATGAATCCGGGGATTTGCAGACAATGCAAAACAACTTGCTTGCATTCAATCCAACCACCCAGTAATTTTCCTCTGACTTCTTTAATTTACTAGCACTGCGTGCAAGATATTTCCATGAGCAATCCTTATAACATGAATCATACAAAAGCAATTATAATTGGGAAGAAGTGCATACCTGAAGAGTGGTAACCAACTGCCTCCATACTGATTTGTAAATACTCGAAGAACACCCTAGACATAAATCACACGATCAAGTTTCTTAGAAGCAGATAGTTGAGAGTATTTCAATTTTCATGAATCAGACTAGGCGTACCTTAGAATCAAATGAACTCAGTTGGCCTTCTTCACTGAAACCAAACCATGTTAAAACTGAACCAGGAGTCAATGGAAGACGTCCTCTTATGGGCTGGGTTCCTTTCGAAATGTTGAACACTCTAAACTCTAGCATCTGCATATCTCGGATGAAGGAAAGAAAAAAGGGACATTTCTGTTAGAATCTATGCCACTTAGTTTGCCCATAATCAGCATCACAAGATTTACATCCCAAATATCTGGGTTCAAGATTACACATTAATAATGCTGTTTGGCAGAATCTACAACAATATCTTGGGTAAAGGCATGCACAAATTATTTTCCTGATGGAGATGATATCCATGAAAAAATACCTAGGGGTCTCAGTGTTTAACCTCATGGATACTCCCTCCGTCCCAAGAAAAGAGTCATACTTTCCATTTTGGTTTGTCCCGAAAAAAGAGTCGCATTTCTAAAATCTAAGCTTAGAATCTTCTTACTTTTTCAAGTTTATTCTTTCTTTCTGAATAGATGATATTTATCTAATGTGACATACAAAAATTATATGCCCTCCGCCCGAATTGAAGAGGTATACAATCTTCCTTAGGTTGTCCCAATTGAGTATGTACATTTTCCTTTCAAGTAACTATTTTTTAACATAATGTTGTTAATACCCTTTAAGTTTGTGGTTGACAATAATCATGTCATATCAACAAAAGTAACAAGAAATTGTGGCCGCACGATAATCGGGTATTTTAGGAAGTTCATGGTTATTCAACCTTCTTCTTTATTTGCAGAATAACTCAAAGTTTACCTTTTCAATTAGATAGAGGGAGTATAACTTCAGTGCAATTTAAAGGAAATACTGAGAAGCGAAAGTACAGCATTAAAAAGTTTGATTTCAAATGCTTTTTGGGACAGAGTGAGTATAATTTTTTTACTATAAGCATGTCAAGATTTTGACCTTGGTTAACTTCCAGAGGCTGAATATGACACCTGCAACATCTCCTAGTGGCATGCACATAAAACTAAACCAATACCTGCTCATTTGAGGGAAGAGAGGGAGAGGAATGTGTAACAACCACAAGTTCATCCCCGAAGCCTGATGCAGTCACCACTGGCCCATCAAGAGAAAGAACATGTCTCTGCAAGATAATGTAGTTCAGCAACATGAATTTGCCAGAGAGAAAATGAGAGGAAGCATGATACTGTTTCCAGTTAAAAGTAAATTTACAACATATACCCATTTATAGGAGTGTCAAGAGGCATGGCTGGGGTTGGATGGATAAAAGCTTACGCCTTCGGATTATTTCTGTGAGTTCGTGGCTGAAGTTACCTTCTTAAATTCTAATGAACATCTTGTGCCACTCCTTTCAGTTAAAATTGCAGAACCAAAATATTCATATCATAGCCTTCTACTAAGCAGGAAGAGGGAGAGGGGGTGGAGAGGAAAAGAAAAGACAGCAGAGCCTTACTATTACTGAGGGCTGCTAGAAGATGCAAACTGAAAGGATGTGTCAGCAAAATTAAAATCCATGAGGGATCTATCAGCAAATTAAAATCCATGAGGGATCTATCTTCTTCAATAGACCTGTTAATTCATCAACATTTACCAAATGGGCAAGCGAAAAAGCAAAATAGACTCTCATTTTGGAACGGAGGGAGTACAAGCAATTTAATGATGCCATTTTATCATGTATACTTCACTGAACTTCATTATTCCAATGTAATCCTGAGCACCGATTACGAAGAATCAAGATGAAAAAAGGATATGGTCTAAGGACTAAATTATGTAGTTTTCCAATTCTATACAAATTTTTATGTCAAAGCACAATTGATAATAAAAGCAATTTACTGAACATGACAAGTTTATCTCAAAAAGCATAACTAGGGGGAGGGGGTCTTTCGAAGTGACAACCTGCAAGCCACCCTCGGTGAAGATGCGAAGAAAATTGAGACTCGTAACAGCAGCAACCCAAGAAGCACCAAGTGCTACAGCCCTCACTTCTTCTTCTTCAAATCTCATAGACCACTAAATTTAATTAAAATCAGCACGAGTTATGTATTAATATATGCCAATAGTTAATAGGTGTTATTTAATCAGTAATTGGGCTAACCTCGCTATTATTTGCCCAGCTACTAAATGGGCGATACATGAGGGTACTCATGTTTTTCTCACCCTTGCACAGATTTGCAAAGACACTTCCTTTCTCATTTAGAGAAGCTAATGTAAAACCAAAATAATCAGTCATCGCTGGAACTCGCGGTCCACTGCCTGTGTCATGAAAATCTATCTGCATCCACAATAACATATAAATAAGTAGATCCAAAAATTCGACTGGTAGCTACTGAAGAAGCACATCTATATACAAAAATCAAATGGAGAAATACCTCTATATGGGAGTAACCATCATGCTCCATTGTGGTTATACTTCCAAGCATATTATAACATAAAAAGCGCCTTTTTCCAGGCTGTGCTGGAGTGGCACCTGGCTGAAAAGCTTCCTGCATTTTCTGGCCTGTAATTCTTATTGGGCTTCTGTGTCTTTCTTTCCTGTCATCCAAGCTTTCCCTGCAACCACGAGAAGCTTTTTTTCGAGATTCAACCTTTGGATGCAAACTCATTTCTTCATTAGTGTCTTCATCTGAATCATCACCGTATGTTGAATGTTTACGTAATCTCTTTCTGCTAGGTGGTTCAGAATCACGAAGGATATCTTCACCATGATCACTTAAACTGCCAGATATACTAGGCTCTTGTTCCTCTTCATCAAAAAAGAGGAGACCATTACCATTCTTTGATTGTAAAATAGGAACGTCTTCTGTAGGGGACTTCATTGAGGATGGAACAGGTGAGTCCCACACACCATACTTGCCCATAACATCAATGACAGCCAACGCATTTCCATGTGGCTTCCATGCCATACAACTTATTCTTTCATCGAATTTTTGTCTATCAATGTCTTGCCTCTTGCCAACATCCCAGATTAGAATCTGCCTATCTAAGCCAGAAGTGGCCATATATTTCCCATTTGGTGACCAAGCCAAGAAACAAATAGGTTGTAAATGATCACCTCTTAGTGAAAACAGCTTTTCAGCTGTATCTCTATCATACATAACCACATCATTTTTCAAACCTGAAACCGCTAGCATCTCCCCATCGGGACTCCAGTTAAGTGCACTCAAAGTGGAAAAATCGGAACTAGTATCTGGTGCGACACCTTTCAGAGTGTGGATTGTTGCTCCAGAATGGAGTTCCCAAAATATTACAGTCCCAACTGAATCAATTGAGGCCAAGTACTCGCTGTTAGGATCAAAAGCTAACCCTGTGATAGACCCTCTATGTCCTTTCAAAACCCTTGCAATTGAACCGTCAATTGTATTAATAAGTTTGATACCTTCATCATCGCCAGCAGCTGCCAACATGGTACCAGATTTATTGAAAGAAAGGGCGCGAATTGGCAGCGTAAATCTGGTGATATTAGTCTCAAATTCTCCACCTGATAAACATATTTAAAAAATAAATTAAAGACTTGAAAAAAACAGAGAGATTTCCAAGAATTAAATGAAGCATCCAGCAGTTAAGTAGATGGAATTTTATGAGAGAATAATTAAACCTGGGCTCTTCCTTTTTAAGCTAAAATATAAAAGAAGAGGAAGAAGTAAGAACTGAATTAGATTGCAAGTCTAGTAATGCTAAAATAAGGACGGATGCAAAATCCAAAATTAGAACGAAGATAGTAAACAATAGATTTCTTAAGGCATGCATATAGACAATAATAGGCTGTGCAAGTGGGTAGAAGGGTTACGAAGGGCTAGCCTTCTCATACCAATAAAAGGGAAAACAGAAATCGAGAAAAGAACAATGATCAAGATAGATGTTACTCAAAATCCATGCGGCATGAAAGGGTACCTAACCAAGATTGTAGAGTTGAGAGTTTCAAACTTATCAATATAGCACCTGATAAAGATGTTTTTTGTGAACTCGAAGCAGCGATAGTAAGCAAAGAGGTACAGAGTGTAACAGGAAGTCTTATGCTACTGTATTATCGAGTACAAATGGAATGGTACCTGGTTATAGCAGTCACAGGCCAACTCCCGAAGTCAGCAGCCACAACTCATTTGTTATAGAAATCTTTATAGGAAGCCAAGTTGGATGCCTATTCTAGAGGGACATGATACCTACAATTGGAAGAAAGCTCAAAGGTGACTGTTCATAACTGCTGTAGATTAGTATTCATTTCTGCTGGGGCAGTTCTAATATGTTTCTCCCAATCTTGCTGTGGGATAACAGCTGAGAAAATCTTAGCTTTGGCAGATTTGCCCACTAAATAGTATACACTTAAGAGTCCCAGACAAACTGTTATCTAGCCTGAAGGCTGCCACAAACGAGCAAAATCCCTGCTACAAAGTCACAGTTTTCTTTCATTTGCTAAGAGTTATCCTGTCAGTGAACTCCACTCCACTGATTCCAACTGCTCATTCAAGGATCCTAAAGCCAGTTGGAGTAGTGCCTAGTTGGTAATAGTATTACTTCCATTCTGAGTGATGGAACCCAAAAGAAGGCCTATCTAGCCTTCCATCTAGTGTATGAGTAATCATTCCCAAACCTGTCAAAACTATCTGGAACAGAAATTGTATCTCTAAATCAAGCTCTCCATTGCTGGTCAACAACAGAAGGACAAATCAGAGATGGAAAAGGTTCTGCTTCACTGCATAGGGCCAATGGTAAAAAGGACAAGACAATGTGGCCTTAGTCCACACAGGGTTATTCAGGAAGTCCCTCAAGGGAAGACTCCTCTACAATTCTTGCGAGAGCTGGAGAAGCGTCTAGGTTTGACAACTTCTTGAGCTTTGCCCATGCTCAGACTGCCAAGACCTGTAGCAGGAATTGTTGATCCATTAGCATCGCAATACCCATGTTCATGGTGACGAGGAATATTACCGAAACTGGCCCTAGAGGTGAGAGTTGAAGGTAAAGGCCTCATCTGACCAGAATAGACTTGTACTTTGTCCCGTGACTCCCGTCATAATCATTTCCCTAGTGTGCGTGTATTTTGTTAGTGGATGAATCCTCAATTTCAATAGTGTCCCCATTTATGACTTTTCCTTAATTTCTTCAAATATGTAAATCACGAAAGAAGTTGCATCATGTAAAATATCAATTTCTAAACCTAAATGAATTTTTCTGGTCATTGTGAACAAAACTAAGCCAGTAGCCGTTTTTGCCCAATTGTGACAATTAGTCAATTACCACTCAAATTATCCACATAAGGTCCATTAAGTTCCCCTTCCCCTTTACAATCTATGGTTCCGTCCGTGGGTTCACACTATACAAAATGCATTTGAACTTGAAATTAATCCAATTCATTACACAAAACTAATTCAGTTTTTGTGCTGTAGATGTTACACCTCTTTTTAGCACATTAAACCTCTTAGTGAAAATGAGATTCATCAGAACAAAATTACTACTATAATTAATAAAATTAAATCAATTATATGTAATCAATCAACATAACAGATCGAAAGCAAAGAAGCTTTACCAGGGAACTTGTAGAGCTTGACGGAATGATCAATGGATCCGGAAGCAAGGCAAGTTGAATTAGGGCTTAGAGCCAAAATGGTGACTCCATCTCGATGATTCCGTAGAAGTTTAGGAGGATTCGAGTGTACAAGTGCGTCGTGGATGCAGATCGAGGGTTCGGAAGATGAAGCAGTAACGATGTGCTCGGCACGGAGGTCAAAAAGGATCGAACAAAATGAGCTGACCCCATTGCACTTGTGTGCTTCGCGAAGCTTCATCGACCTTATTTTCATGGCTGCTTTGGTCGCCTTCTTCTTCTGATGCTACTATCTGCTTGTTGTTGAGCCCTCGGTGGTTTTCCTTTCCTGATAATTTGTCTTTTGATTATAGGGTTTCGTTTTCGCTCCTTTGTACAAGAAATAACATTTGGATTTGGCGGGAAATGGGGAAGTTTGGTTTTTCGCGGGACGATAATTTTTGGTCCTTTCATTTGCAACATTTAATCGCGTTAGTTTTATTCTTATCTTTGCTTATATCAACTAAACATTTTTCTGGGATTTGTTTAAATTTTTTAGATCAAGTTTCAACAGAAAGGAGAAAATATTGATTATGCCTATAAAATATTTTTATTTGAAGAAAGAGAATCTAGAGATAAGATAAAAATAATTAAATATAAATGATGAATTATTTTTACTAGAAACTCAATAAAATATAGCAAACTTATACTCCATCTGATCCTAAATTATTGTCAATCTTTCCTTTTTGTTCGTTCTAAAATAATTGTCTTGTTTGAAAATTTTTCTTTTTAGGACATCATTTTTACCATTTTATCCTTACTTTTTTCCCTACTTTAATTATAAATAACATATACGTGGGTATTAAAAAAAATTACATAATATACTAATATTAATAATCAAGTCAATTATTTTTTTTTAATCCGTGTGCCGGGTCAAATAAAAAAATAATTAAGGGACGAGGGAGTAACATAAATTACTAGTCTCTTGACTATGGACATATCCGCGATTAATCCCTTAACAAATATTTGCATCGTTTTTGTCCCTAACATTTCAAATTGTCACGCCGGCAATCATTTTGAAAGATGTTGTTAGTGATTTGCCTACAGAAGTGTCGCCTTCACCACCACCGGGATTCTTAACCCCACCATCAGCAAATGTGAGCCCTAATACTTGTCTCGACGACGACGACGCTGACCAGAACCCTAATTTGAGTTCTAATCACCAGCAACAACTGTGACTCTCGTCTTCACCACCACCGGGATTCTCACCAGATTATAACCCTAATTTAAGTCATAATCACCACCAACAACCCCAACTGACGCATTCAGTACAGTCGGGATTCTCACCACCAACATCACTAGTTCCTCAAAAGCCAGATGTCTACCCTAATTCTACTCTCGACGACGATGCTGATAAGGACCTTGATTTGAGTCCTAATCACCAGCAACAACTGCGACTCTTGCCCTCAACTTCACCACTGCTACCTCAACTTTCAGCGCCAACATCGCCAGCACCCCAAGATCCTGACCAGAACTCTAATCCAAGTCTTGATGATACGGATCATATCCCTAATTTTAGTCCTAATCACGACCAACAACCACCTCAAACTCACTTCGTTACCTCCACCGCAAGCCCCCTCCTACCGCCGCCATCGTCACCATTACTTTCAGTGGATTCAAATCGAATCATGACGCAAACCCTATCCCTAACCCGTATCAGTCACCAGTGTAGCTTTCACCTACACCTTCACCACCAGTCACCTGAGATTTTATTGGATTTTAATTTATTTGTGAAATTTTCTTTTTTGCCCTTAGTCAAACGCATGTGGAAGGCACATGGGCAACTTAATGACAAATCATTAATGACATTCATCAAAAGGATCGGCATGGCAATTTGAAGTGTTAGGAACAAAAATAATATAAATTTTTATTAAGGGACTAATTGTGAAATAAGTTTATAGTCAAGGGACTAGTGGTGTCATTAACCTTAAATTAATTGACAACAATGTCACTGACATGACCGTATTAATATCTAGCTCATATGATTTGAAACTCAATACACATCTTTTTGAGGCTTATTGTTTCCCGTTGTATTTAAATAGGCTTAAGTTCGCATTTTTGGATCATCTCAATTTTTATTTATTAGTATGTATGACTTAGAAAAATATTTATATAACTGATACTTCTTTCGTTTTAGCCAAAGAATTAACTTTTCTTTTTTAAAAGTTAACATGTGACTAAATCAAATTAAAATTTTACTTACTTTACTTATGTTTAAGGAAATAAATTCATTAATTAAAAATTGCCCTAAGAATACTATAGGTTACAACTTTCATAACTTTGTAAAAACAACTAAATTTATGTAAATTATCGGTCAAATTTTAACTAAGTTGACTCAAAATAGTCAAAAGTAGACTATTTACCTGAAACGAATAGAGTATGTTTTTATAGAAGAATAAGATCGTACGGAAATTTGTTTGTAGTATATATGTTTTAGAAATAATATTTATATAACTCATATGTCATTATATAAGGATAAGTTTGAGCAGGAAACCTCAAAAGCTAATTAGTCATAAACATATTATTCATATGATAATAAACACTACATTGTTTAGATGCATTATTTTCTAAAAAAGAAAAATACATATATTTAGTCATGAACCAACATCTTGTCTAATTTTTAAATGACCCAAAAAATGACATGCATAACTGAAAAAAATTGTAATACATATTTTGATATTTCACAAAAATATTAATCAAAGTAAGTCGATAATATAGTACATGGGTCACGTTGACCCCACTTAACTATAATATATGTAGTATTTTGAATAAATTTATATAATATAAATGGTTGAGTTAGTTTAAAGTGAGTGTTCATATTTCAAAGGTTGTGAGTTCAAATCTCAATGACAATTTAATTTTATTTTGTTAAACCAAAAGTCAAATGTATGAGAATCAAAAGTTGAATTAGTTGACACAATAATAGGCCTCCTCACCAACTTTAATATGAAAATATAATTAATGTAAGTAGGTGAGTCAATTAATGCAAGAAAGTGAGTCATTTAATGCAATTAATCTTAGTCATTATTTTCAATCCAATGGTTGATATAATAGTAACCATTGATGGTTATATTTTTGAAGTAACCATTGAATATTACCCTATATATATATATATATATATATATGAGAGGGAGAGAGAGAGAGAGAGAGGGGGAGAGAGAGAGAGAGAGAGAGAGAGATTTCTTAAAATGCAAAGGGAATGACGAAGTACAAAAGCAAGATGGCTTGTCCAAAAAAAACTAAACGTGCACAAACGATTTGGTGTATCATAAGAGATTTGTATTTTTAATTGATTTCTATGAAATAGATAAAAGGGTTAATCACACCATTAGATTTCTATGAAATAGATAAAAGGGTTAATCACACCATTAGTTCCTTGACTATGGACTTTTTTATGATTAGTCTCTTAAAAAAATTCAAATTTCAATCCTTAGAGTACCAAAATTAGACATGCTTAGTCCTTTTGGTGGATGCCATTAGGATTTATCCATTAAGTCAGTCGTGTGCCTAACATGTGACTCTGATTAGGGGCTTTTATGAAATTTCATGAGCAAAACTTTTTTTTTTAAATGGAAAAAAAAAGAGCCCCACAGCAACATCAATAACTGTCCCAGTGGAGCAAGAGTTTCGCTCTTGGCTTCGGATATCATTCCTAGTGCTTCGCTTCAAAAGCAGGCTATAAGTGTTGTCCTAGTCAGAGAGGAATCAACGCAGCAGCAGCAATGCAACAAAGTATTATGAATCCTTCAATCTCAAAATCAGAACAGAATCCCTCTCCCTCCCCCTCTCTCTCTCTCTTTCGAACATTGACGATTCTTAAGAAGATGAATCCTTCAATCTAGATCACAAATTTCACTTCACAAACTCAAAATCAGAACAGATTCAACAATAGCTACCTCAGTTTTTCTCTCTCCATCAACTCAATTCATCTCTACCCCCAAATTGAATATTCTTTTGGGATTAATATGAGTATTATGCAAATTGACAAGGGGAAATTGGATAAAAAGTTAATTGCATTAGTGATTAGGGATTTGACGAAGTCGTTGAATTTAGAGCGGAGCCAAGTGCGGTACATGAAATGGGGGTCGTTGTCGTCGTTGGATTTAGAGGTGAAAGGCTTAGTGTGTGTTTCTCTCTCTTCTTATGCTTCTTTGCTAGAACGGATGCCATTGTTGCTTTGGAGTTTGTGCTTGGGCCGGTGACTAGTAAGGAACGACGAAGGCAGAAGAAAGAAGATGGCAGTGGCAAAGTGATGAAGTTAGTAAAGGGATATATGTAATTCCATTTTAGCCCTTAAAATGCTGTTGAGATTTGACGAGATTACGTCAATATCTCCTTAGCTTGTAGTTAGGATGTAATTATCTCATTTCCTTATTTCACTCATTGTAAGTTAGGAAGATTTATTTTGTAGCATAATTCTAGGAGGGATTGACTCCTTCTCCAAGTAATACTCTAGCTTGTATATAAATAGGGATGTACACACTTTGTAAATCTCAAGGAAGTAAAATATATTTTCTCTCCTTCACATATACGGTTCTTAACTTGGTATCAAAGCAACCAAGATCCGGATTGAAGCACCATGTCTACGGGTGTTAGTGACGAGAAGAAGAAAGTGATGGATGAGAGACGTTCACCATACTTTCTGTCGACAAGTGATAGTCCAGGAATGATTCTCACCCATGTTCAATTGAAGGGGGAGAATTATGAGGAATGGGCACGAGTGTTCAAAGGTTCTCTTCGAGCCAAATCAAAGCTTGGTTTCGTTGATGGAACCATTGAACAGCCCGAGGAGGACGAGGAGATTGATCAATGGAGGACTGTGAACTCCATGGTAGTCTCATGGATTTTCAACACTATCGAGCCCGCTTTGCGATCTACAGTGACGTATACGGAGGAAGCAAAGACGCTTTGGGACGATCTGAAGGAAAGGTTTTCAGTTGGGAATAGACCGAGGGTTCAACAATTGAAATCAGATTTGGCGAATTGCAAGCAACAAAAAGGTGAAAGTGTGTACATCCCTATTTATATACAAGCTAGAGTATTACTTGGAGAAGGAGTCAATCCCTCCTAGAATTATGCTACAAAATAAATCTTCCTAACTTACAATGAGTGAAATAAGAAAATTAGATAATTACATCCTAACTACAAGCTAAGGAGATATTGACGTAATCTCGTCAAATCTCAACAAATGCCCTCTTAACTAGTTAAAAATTAAATAAAGTATGGGTATTTTGGTCTTTTAAAAGGAAAGATTTCATGGACAATAAAAGGAAATTTCATTCATCCCTTTAATCAAATGCATGTGTGAGGCACATGTGGTACTTAACAGATTTTTTCTAACAGCATCCATCAAAAGGACTAGCTACGTGACTTTTTGAAACTCTAGGGACTGAAATTTGAAAAAAAAAATTGTAAGGGACTAATTGTGAAAAAGTTCATAGTCAAGGGACTAATGCTGTGATTAATCCTAGATAAAATATATATATATATATATATATATATATATTTAAAAGGATGTTCTTATTACATCTTGTGCTATGTTCATATATTGATTCATGTCAAGGTTTTTGAATCCTTATTACTCAATGTAACTCGTAAATAGGGATTCTTTTGTTGAGGGGATGACCCGTCCTACTCCGTAGCCAACGAGAGCATCCGTTTAAACTCATGATCTTCCCATTCTGGTAGGACGATTATGTCTCAGCTGCTCAAGTGGTACTCATGTTCCATAATCTATGACTATGACCTAGAGGTCATGGGTTCGAAACTTTGGTGGAACCAGTTTCAGGACATGAGGAAGAGCACAAACCCACTACCATGGAGTGGGTAGACCCCTGTATGAGCTGGTCGTTGGCTACGGAGTAGGACGATTATGTCTCATCACTATTTATTTTTCAACTTCTGGTCTAAACGCAACAAAATAAAGGATCGAAGCAGTTGATTCAAATTTTGGTAAGAAAAATGTTACATTTACAGAATTTATTCATAAAATGCATCTACAAACATGCTTTAAAATGTTGTACATTAATTAGAATATAGAACACTTAAAGAGTGATGGAAATAAAATTAATGAATGACTCTTTTGGTAAATGGTTAAAGGTAAATTAACGAGGTATATATCAAATATAGTCTTTTGACCCAACAAGTTAATTTTTATGGCTTTTGACCATCACTTAAAATAACTTTTCAAACTATCGTTTTTAAAACTCATGCATGAGTCTTTGTCTCTCTCACACCACGCCTTCTCTCTTTCTCTCTCCTCCTTCTTCCTCATGACATTAAAGCACTGACACGTCTCTCTTTCTCTCTCTCTCTCATTTTTACACACTACATTCAATGTTTTTTTTTTTCGGAGTTTGTTTACAAATTGTTCGAGCGACTCGTTCAAACAAATGCTAGCGTCGTTTGAACGACTCACGAACAACCACCTATGAGTCGTTAAAAAAAAGAGTATTATAGGATTTTTATAAAAAAAATCTTAAAAAATGTTTTTTGAGTAAATTATGCCATATATGAAGAAACTCTCAATTAACTTGTCTAACCCGATCATACATATTACATATTAAGATGTCTAATTAAATCATGATAATCATCTACTAGTATACTTATTTGGGCCAAGTTGGAGGTACAGGGTGGCCCCGTTTGATGGATTTCTAATCAGTTTAAGATCCAATACTTGTTTCAAACTCGAAAAGTTATTTTTCTTGCGAAATGTCATCTATGTTTTTAAAAATACGGAACAGGCACGCTATGGATCACAAAACAAAATTAATGCATCGCGATGCACAAATTGTACAAAAAAGTACTATTTTATTGCATTGCGATGCACAACATTACACTTGGCAAAATAAAATTGATGCATCGCGATGCACAAAATTATCTAAAAAGTATTGTTTTACTGCATTACGATACACAACATTACACTTGCGATGCATTGCAAAGCAAAAATGATGCATTTGTGATTTCCTTAAGAGTTCAAAATGGGCACCACACCCATAATTTTGGGCATCACGCCCGTTTCAAAATTGATGCATCGCGATGCATAAAACTGTACTAAAAAATATTATTTTATTGCAAGCGATGCACAACATTACACTTGTGATGCATCAAAGTGTGCATCGTGATGCACAAAATTGTACTAAAAAAGTATTATTTTGCTACATCGCGATGCACACATTTTATTTCCAAGGTTAAATGTTCACCTTTAGGATCCCGCATTCAGTTTTTAATCTTACTTTAGCTTCTTTGCGTTGTAACAATAATTCAAGAAATTGAAGAACCAAATATACAGAAATTTGATACATGCATATATATATATATATATATATATATATATATATCATCATCATCATCATCACATATAAGAGATCAAGGGGAACTCTGAACTGCATTTGAAGAAGGAAAATTTAGGGTTAATAAAAACACACACACACTGATAAATGGATAGATAAAAGGTGAAGTTGTGCTGGAGAGTGTTTTGAGATTTTTTCCCACATCTAGTCTTTTGACAACACTGGCAAGGTTAAATTTTTAGTCACACATATGAACTAAATTAGTTTTAGTCGCGCACTGATTACATTTGTTTTTTACGTGATGCTCAAGCATTGTAATGATTAATCTTGTTCCATTGCACAACTCTGCAGTAAGGTCAATGTTTCTCAACAGCATCACCGGAACACTAATCTTAATTGATAGTTCATTATGGCTAGGCAATCTTAATCACTTTATACTACTCAAAAACTCCTTATAATGAATGTTTTCAAACAAACTTAAGTTATTTTTTACCCTGTAGAATCTGAACTCAAATAAGTCCTTCATTCCAAGTGATTTTTAGAAACTATATACTTATTTATGGTGTCCATAACATCAAGCGTCCAGGCAAGTATAACTCTTCCTTGCAAATATGACACATCATCAAAAGACTCTAAAAATGATGCATATATACTTTCAACTATTGACTGGATCAATATGTGATGCATTCACCAAAAAATCATTTGAAACTTTTATTGTTGTAACACCATTATTTTCACCCAATAAAAAAGAAGAACGCAACATGAATAAAAAGTATAGACATTAATAATACAATTTAAAAATATAACAAACAAATGATGAGTTTTAAAAATATAACAAACAAATGATGAGTCCCACTCTTACATTGATATCCTTAGAAAATGTCTACAACCAAATATTTGTGTTCTTGAAAATTTATTTTAACATTTTACCATTGATTTGAGTCTCACTTTAATTAATGAGTCTGATTCTTACATGAGTATCTTTAAAAAATACACAATATATTAATTTTTATAATAAATTCAAATATTCCTTTTAATCAGTGTGTTATATAAACATGAAACTTTATTAGGAAAGAAAGGAGTAATAATTTTTGTATAACATATTCTTCATAAGTTGCAATATATTAAAAATATACTTATTTATGGTATTAAATTAATTTTTCAGTTGTTAATAATCATAGCTTAGAGCAAAGTATATGAGGTAAGACTATTTACTAAATAAATAATACCATAAAAAAAAAAAAAGAAGACAAAGCATGAATAAGAGCCCGTTTGGTGCAACGTTTACAAAACACAGTGTTTTAAAAACGTAGTGTTTTAAAAAATGCAGTGTTTTAAAAAAATGCAGTATTTTAAAAATGTAGGTATTTTCTTATAAATGCGTTTGGGATATCACTTCAAACGCAGATTTTTTTTCCTAGCAGCATTTTAAACCTGTGTTTTGGAAAAAAGCTGAAAATTCCAGCGTTTTAAAACGCTGTTGCTTTTTTAAAAAAAACACAGTTTTTTCTGCCGCAACATTGAAACACAATTTTTGCAAATAAGCTGCGTTTTGGCCAAAACACACGATCAAATGGGCTCTAACATGTATACAACATAATAATAAAAATTAAAAAATATAACAAACAAAACAAAACTTTACATTGTTTAAGAGATTGGGATTTATTTAAATGCATTTTCTTATTCATAGTGGCAGTAATAAAAGGATTTGAACAATTTTCATGATTTATTAAATGAACAATTGGCGAGATACTTAAATCTGTAAATGACGAACATAGATAAAAATTGCTATTTCCTGTATTCCGTACTTGCGTATTAGCTGAAAAATATTTATTATTGTAAATATATTTAAATAAAAAAATTAATAAAATTTACTTTAAAATAGTATAATAGCATACTTTAAAATGTTAATTATTGTAAAGATTATATTATTTTTTTGTATAAATACGATTTTGTATTTTTGAGGACAATATTAAATGTTATAAATATGACTTTATATTTTTGGTAAGATATTTTTTGAAAATTTTACTATTTTTGGACTTAGTAGGCTTTATATATATAAATGAGGTCCCAGCATGTTACTTACTTTGCAAGCATCATTTGTTTTCCTTATCTTAGTTACCTTGACCAGTTTTAAATACGACTATGTCTTCAAGTTTTTCTTTGGCAAAATTTAAAAAAGACTGTTTTACGGTATTTTCTGTGAGACAGATCTTCCTGAACCGACCCTCCGTGTATTAATGGGCTGAGCAAATAAGGATCCACAATACGGTATCACAGGAGACCTACTCTTTCGCTTTACCCCAATTCATATTACAATACTACCTCTCCGATCCAAAGTTTATGGTAAAACTGAATTTATAAATAAATAATTTTACGATATGACGAGTCTTAGAATAAAATCTCTATAAATATATGGTTTAAACGAGTCTAATTCCCTTTAGATACATGTTAGCTAAAATATTATTTATTTTGGTTACCAAAATCAATACTACAATTTCATAGTTGTAATTTGTATTGCAAATTTTACGCTCCCTTCGGTCCGTAAATAAGTATATTCTTTATTAAGACAAAGATTTTAGTATGTTCCTTCATCACATTTATATATTGTTTCCTTTGTTCTGATTAATCATATTAAAAATGTTAAACTTTAAAAAAGAATATTCTTATTTATAAATATATTCTTTAAATCACACTAAAGTTGTATATTTTTCGGTATTAGTCATAGAAAACGTCTCATATTTTTTAAAAGATAGAAAGAAATTAAAAAGTAATAAAAATTTGTAGCTTAAATATGAAAATGTTGACTATTATTCAAGACAAACTTAAGAGAAAGTAGACTCTTTTTTTTCTCCATATAGTTTGATTTTCCAAAAAAAAAAAAAAATTTGTTCCAGAAAGTATATCATTGTACCTAAAAAATGAGTTTAATACATTATAGTGTATTAATTAAAAATATTAATAGTATGTTATAATACTCTTTCCCTCTTCAAAAAATAATTACATTTGACAAGTCAAACTTTTAAGATTGTAGTTTTTGTTTGTAATTTGTATCTTCTTTTAATTGCACTGTAAATATAATTTTCTTTTAGAAATAAGTCTATTTTTTGGGACATACCAAGAGAAAAAGATTATTATTCAAGATGGAGGGAGTATTTAAGAGTAATACTTAAATACTCCATTAATATATCATAGATTTCTACCCTCTCTGTCATAAATTTTTTTATTTTATTAAATTTACACGAGTTTTAATAAATATTTGTAACTTATTATGTATTTCCTTCAATATACTTATTTAGGATGTTCCAAAATAGAATAAAAAACACTCATTTTAGCATGAAGAAAGTAGTATCACATTTACCGGTGAGAGTGAGAGTGAAAGTGAGAGGAGTGAGAGAAAAGTGCATGGTGTAATTTTCTAGGAGATTTGACTAAATTGATATGTCTTTTATTTAAATATTATATTATTATTTTGTATAAATACGATTTTATATTTTCGAGGACAATATTAAATGTTATAAAGATGACTTTATATTTTTGGCAAGATTTTATTCTTTTTAGACTTATTAGGCTTTATATATATATATATATATATATATATATATAGTAACATATTATCGCCTTATTTTCTCTTGTAGTGAATAAAACTAAACACTTGGTGATTTTAGGAAGGACGAAGAGATATAAACCTTAATGTAACAACTGAATATTAAGTTTAATCCCTAACACATTAACGTTAAAGGGGTATGTTAGTGATTAAAGAGCTGTCTATAAAAACACATGCATTTGTCGATTCACAAGCATAATACGTGATGTAGTCAAATTCTGCACCTAGGAGTGAATTGGTATTGAGTTGCGTTACTTAATAACTGAGCTTGAATGACGTTGCTGATAATCGCCTGAGAACAAAAACAATGGTGGTCACTAAGCCAAGGGCGTGCCCGGTAAAGTCCCTCCAGTGAAAGAGTGAGATGGCATATGAGAGAGAGTAAATGCCAGATGGAGGGAATGTTTTGATAGTGATTTAGACTTTGCATCAGAGTGTGGGTCTACTATATATATATATATATATATATATATATATATATATATATATATATATATAAAGATAACTGAGTTCTTAAAACAGCTATTTAAGGCAATTTCTCACCTAAATTACATTACCAAAAATAGAAACCCTTGTATATACAGAAAATTTAATGAATTTGTTAAATAACTCATAAAATAAAATTATAAAAATTTAGAAACTTGCACCAAACTTTACTCCAGCTCTCTAATATTGGTCTGATGCATTGTTGAATAATGAATCATTTCAAATATTGGTCTGATACATTTCATACTTTCCAATTGATTGAGAGAAAAGACAGAACAATGAATCATTTCAACAACTGGTGTTGTTCCAATTCCATGACTTTCAAAATCCTTTCACCTATATAATCTTTTGTTTCGTCCACTTAGGCTTTTTCTGTAAAGTAGACAGAAAATAAAACAGTCAAGAAATCATCTTTGGCAATCCGATAACAACGAATATTCATAAATTATAATGACTTCCGTAGTATCCATTTTGAGGTCTGTCCTAATAGAAAACCATTTGAAACTACCACCAAGTATGGAGTTAGTACCGTTGGACGAAGAGGTACGAAAATGCTTATTGTTGCAACTATTTTGTTTTTTCTATTATCTGTCTCTATTTAATGCCTACATATTAGAAAAGAATATATCAAAAACACACCATGAATCAGAGTATTTATATTAAATAAAGCTGTTGTGAGTACGAACAGTCGCATTGGTTAGATCAAGCTTGTGTGAAAACGTTCGGTGAAGGATACAAATAGTCACATTACCATATTCCAAGCCAGATTGGTAGTACAACATGCCTATATATGTTACAAATCATTTGTTCATGAGTTTTTCCAGCATTGCATTTGACTACTTAACAATCATACAAACATATCTTTCCCTTTTTATGTGTTTAAGTCATACACACAGATTACCCATCCTTTATAAAATTCACAACATACAGACATACAACAAGAAAATGAAGTGATGCGATTCGAGCAAGTTCAAACACATTGATGAAGTACGTGTCAAGAGATCGTGCATGGAAGTTCAAATGTACTTTGTTCGTGATTGTTCAAGTAATCAAAGCTCAAGGGAATTGTCTCAATGTGATCCGAGGTCATAGAGATGAGCTGGAAGACTTGAGGGACCAAACTGCAACTTCTGGAAACTCACCAGGCTCAAATGCGGCCGCATAGGGTGTCCGCATAACGTCAACAGATCGTGGGTGGCTGCCTAAGGCGAGCTCGCTCCCAAAGTCAGAGTTTCTGGATTTAATGCGGCCGCATAAGGCGTCCTCATAGCGACGGGCAGGTTTTCTTATTTTCGTGATTTAATGTATTTTTTTATTAGAACTTTTTCCCTATATTTTAGGAGTTCGTCTTTTAGACGTTTTTAGGATTTAGTAGGGTTTGTTTCAGCCTATTTAAAGACCTCTTTATGTATTTTAAAGAGACACAACTTTGAGATTAAATTAAATTGAGAGGATTTTTCAATTCTTCTTGTTCTTTGCAAACTATTCGAACTTATCAGGATTGTCCTGTGGCGTTTATCCTTTTCAACTTATCAATTGGGATTCCATACCAATTGTGGGGTTAATCCTTAAACCAAGGTTCGTGGTCGTCTTAATTATCGGGTCGCGGCTGTACGTGCCAAGGTTCGTAGTTGGACTGATTCATCGGGTTGAGGTGTCACCTTCCATCAACTTCCTTGATCTTAGCTTCCATTCCACGTGAAATCGTGATTCGTCGAGAATCCTTGACGAAGATCGTATCATTTGGTATCAGAGCAAAGGTTCTTTCCACAATCTATCATTTTAATTGTTTCATTCTAGCTTTCAATTGTTTTCCAATTTTTTTTAGGTTGTTGATTTTGTTCTCTAATTTTTTTTTGTAGTATCATAAACTTGGGTCCTAAACCTTAGTTTATTCGCAAAATTTTTGTTCTTAGTATTCTTGCTTGTTTTAAACCCTAAAATTCTCTAGAGTTATAAATTTCAAAAAAAAAGATGTTGCAGTTGAAAATTTTCGGCTTTTTTCAAAAAAAAAAAAGGCAAAAGGCCGAATTTCAACCCAAAATTGTTGGCTTCACTAAAAGTGTTCTCTAACCCTAGATTCAAGAATAAAAATTGAATGTTTCTTTCTCTAAAATTCTTAATCTTTCCGTTTGTCTTACTCTTGGTTGTTTGTCACTTGATAATTCTAGTTTTGATTGTTTAGTTCAATTAGAACATTGGAGAATTGATTTGAGTGTTAAAAGGCAAGAGAGGTGAGACTAAAAGAGGGAAAAAGCCTGAAATTGTGTGAAACACGAGAGTAAGTGAGGAACAATCTTCTTGAATATTGTTACTATGTCTCAAGACGATAGCAAGGGTTCTAAGAGGGAAGGCAAGAGTCCCATGAAGGAGGGGACGGGCATAGATATATCGGAACTTACTGAAACTTTGATGGCGGCCATGAATCGTACGCTTAGGCAACAGTTAGATCCGATAAGGGAACGAATGGATAGAATGGAGAACGAGCGTAGGAAGCCTCCGCGACGTGTTCCAAACGCGTATGGAAGAGATAGAGTGAGGGAAGAAGAGAGAGAGAGTACTATAGAGATGGTGTTGATGATGATGATAGGTGGTCCGATAATGGCAGACGAAGAAGAGATAGGAGAGAAAGGAATCGGTTAGATGACAACCTTAGTGGTATCAAGCTAAAAGTGTCATCTTTTCAAGGTAAAGATAATCCTGAAGTTTACCTTGAATGGGAGCTGAAAGTGGAAAAAGTTTTTTGGGTGTCATAACTACTCCGAGTTGAAGAAGGTTAAACTCGCAGCAGTAGAGTTCTCCGAGTATGCTGCAGTTTGGTAGGACCAACTGTGTAACACTAGAGTAAGATATGGGGAGAGACCTGTTGAAACCTAGGAGGAGATGAAAAGGATTATGCAGAGACGTTTTGTGCCAACACACTACTATAGGGACTTGTATTTAAAGTTGCAAAACTTGAGACAAGGAACTAAGAGTGTCGAGGAATATTTCAAGGAGATGGAGGTTTCAATGATTAGGGCTAATGTGGAGGAACATCGGGATGCTACCATGGCTAGATTCTTAGCATGGTTGAATAGAGAGATTATGTAATAACCTGAACTTGTTATGCTTTAGATGCTTACCTTGTTTGGTGTTATATATGCTCAACATGTGTATTTGATTTCTTGAATAAATATGTTCAATACGGTTTTTGCCTTAATTCATATACATTTGTTGATGCTAGAATGATATACATGTTAATGCATTAACTTAGTACAAGCCCTTGTGATTATTCGTAAGTGTGAGGTGATTGTTGTTATTATTGTTGAGATGATCTATGTGAGTTATGTGTTTGTTAAATGTGCCACGAGTGTTGTGTAATCACACCTAGGGTGGCCAAGTGATTGAACCAAGGAAATAGAGATAATTAGAAGTGGGACTGGGCAGTAGGGTTAGCACGGCCGCGCGTCTTTTCATGACACGGCTGTGCAAGAGTGGCCAGATATTCCAGTAAGTTTGGCACGGTCGCGCGCCTTTGTTGACACGGCCGTGCAAGAATTCCAGTAAGTTTGGCACGGCCGCACAGCCTTTCTTGGCACGACCGTGCGAGAGTGACATGGCCGTGCACCTTTACATGACACGGCCGTGCGAAGCGTACGGACAACACATTTCTGACTTGTAATTTGCTGCTTTAGACCCTTGGCTGAAAGTGTTGTACCTTGGCTTGACCTTTTCACCATATTTAAGTCACCCTTCACCATGAGAGAGACACAATTCACTTCATTTTCTTCCTTGAAAACCTAGAGAGCTAGTGTGAGAGATACAAGGTGAGATTAGTGTGTGTGTGTCTTGTCCCCTCAATCCAACCATTGGATCATCCATGCAAGACCACCAAAGTGTTGCTTGAGACTAGGAGACTCCATAACCAAACTTTGATTGTGAATTTGTTTGTTTAATTTTTTACTTTGGAGGTAAGTTACTAAACCCCCTATGTATGTTAGAATTTGTTACATGTATGAATGTTTGTAACCATGCATGACTTGAATTGTTGTTGAAAGGTTATGATGATGAGAATTACATGTTAATATGTGAAAGACTTGGTTTAGTTGGTTGAAATTGTGTAGAGATTGATAATCACCAAAGTAGTGAACTCAAGAACATGTTAGAGACCTTAAATGGTGAAAAATTGCATATAGCAATTATACCAAATTTTATGAACTTAATGAATTGACACCAAAAGTGGATTTTTGGGAAGATTATAATTCTCTGAATCACTAGTTAGATTACTACGAAAATTAGGGTTCATTTAGTATGGAATGTGGCCCTCCGAGTATTTGATACTGGTATGTTAGAGACTTGTAAATTGGCTCTGAAGTTGTGTTTTGTGACTTTGAACAATATGTTTGATGATTATATATTGTAGAAAAATATAATCCACATGATGTTTGTCAAGTTCACTACTTTTGAACTTGACGGTTGTTTGTATAAGTTGAGTAAGGTTACCTACTTGTGTGTCGTGTAAGTTCAGCTGGCGTCGTTGTTGTTAATGTCTTGGTAGGACGACCTATAGTCTTTACGAATGGGATTCGTGATCGCTATAGTCGCCGTACCAGAGTGCACACACACCCCTTATCTGTTGGCCACAGTTGGGAAGTAGCCCCATTGTTGTAGCAATACACATGACTTTGGCTTGCTAGAAAAACCCGATGGATTTTGTCGGGGGACCCGGTGGATTTTACCGGAATAGTCGATACATCACACACGAGTATCGATACACGTTGGTTATTTTGTGTATTGCAGGAGCAACACAATGATGGAGAAAGAGATACGATATCCTTCTATAACATGGTTTATTTACAAGCACTTATGTGTTAACCAAAATGCTATGTGAGTTGAATGAATTGTATATCAAGTATGATGATACATGTTTAGTTGTGGTATATAAATGTTAATACCATGTTATGTTTATTGCTTGAGCATCATGCCATGCCATGTAGTTGCATTAGTAACTTACTGTGTCATTATGACTCACCCCGTTATGTGTTTATTTATTTTTCTTAGATCCCAGCCAACCAGGGAGTTCACGGTGAGATCGAGAAAGGATCACGCTAGCTTGCAGGTTGTCCATGTTTGTTAGATCGAGGATCTATTCCTTGATAGTTGTTTTCATTTTGGTAAGGACGTTGGATATGTAAAGTTATGTAAACTTTACTTGGGTAGTATCTGTTGTGTTGTAAACAAAGTATTCTTTTGGTAGCCGACATATGTATGTCGTGCTATTGTATAGTTTCGTTTTTAAATAGTTTCTCTACTGAGCATGTTGTAGCTCGTGGTTATGTTTTGTTCCGGCATGTTGTGGCCGATGTTGTTGTAGTAGTTTTCTTTCCCGAGTTGTAAACTCGTGGTTGTTACTAGTTGTTTTCCGGCTTGTTATTGCCGAAGACTTGTTTTACTAAACCAGGTTTTATAAGTTGAGTTTTATCGTAAGTACGGGCGGTTACGCCACGTGCTTTTCTTCTTTGGTTGTGTCGTGTTGTTGTATTGGCGACCCGACCTTGGGATTTCGTATAGAGATCCGGGTCGGGCGTCACAGATTAGTAATGTTGTCGAGTTACAACATTATGTAGAAATAGAGGAGTTGGTCCACAAGGCAATTAAAGTGGAGCAACAACTCAAGAGGAGGGGTAGCAATTGAGTGGTTTCTAGTTCCGATTCCAATTGGAAATCTAACTATGGAGATAGAGATGAGAAGCCCAAGATGAAGGCCCCAAAAGTAGGATCAACGGTGCAAGCAACCACTAGCAAATCTGAAACCACTAAACCTAAGAATCGCGAAATCAAATGCTTTAGGTGTCAAGGGTTAGGACATATTGCTAGTGAATGTGTAAACAAGAGGGCCATGATTGTTCTAGAAGGTGGTGAAGTGGTGACCGAGGATAAGTATGAGGATATGCCACCATTGGAGGATGTTGTGGAATATGGTGCCGAGGGGGAGATAAATGTGACAAGTTTGGTAACAATGAGGGCCTTGAGTGTGCAAGTGAAAAGTGAGAAGGAGATACAACGAGAAAATATCTTTCATACTAGGTGTTTGGTGCAAGGGAAGATTTGTGGAATGATTATAGATGGGGGTAGTTGTACCAATGTTGTAAGCACTACCATGGTTGAAAAGTTAGGGTTACCCGTTCTTAAACATCCATAACCCTACAAGTTGAGTTGGTTGAATGATAGTAGTGAAATGAGGGTAAACAAACAAGTCCTTGTATCTTTTCGTATTGGGGGATATGAGGATGAAATGTTGTGTGATGTGGTTCCCATGCAAGTCACTCATATATTGCTAGGGAGACCTTGGCAATTTGATAGGCGTGTTACACATGATGGCTTCACCAATAAATATTCTTTCATGTTAAACAATCGATGTGTTACACTTGCTCCTCTAACTCCAAAGCAAGTGTACGAAGACCAACTGAAACTACAAAAAGAGAGTTTCGGCTTGTGAGAAAAAGAATATTGAGAAAGCCAAGAAAAAGGAAAGTTTGAGAGAAAACAAGAGCGAGAGGCCGGCTAAGGAAATGAGTGAGGATTGTGAGATAGCCGGGTAAAATGAGAGGTCAAATAGATAGTGAAAAAAAGAAAAAGAGAGAAAGTGTGCAAGAGAGAGAGGAAAGATTCAAGCGAGAGAGGGGAGAAAAGAATCTTTTTGTGACGGCAATTGCTTTGAAAAGAAGTTTGTTTTTGAAACAACCAATAATTGAACCAAGGTTCAATAAGGTGAATTTGAATACTAACAAAACTGAGATTGTGTTGCCTAGTATTTTTGTTTCTCTTTCACAGGTTTTCAATGAAGTGAATCCTAAAACAAACAAAAGTGTGGTAAGATCCAAATGGGGAAACCAACTAGGCCAAGATTTGAGGACAAATCCCTTTCAAGAGGAGGGGAATGATGCGATTCGAGCGAGGTCAAATACATTGTTGAAGTACGTGTCAAGAGATCGTGCATGGAAGTTCAAATGTACTTTGTTCATGATTGTTCTAGTAATCAAAGCTCAAGGGAATTGTCTCAATATGATCCGAGGTCGTAGAGATGAGCTGGAAGACTTGAGGGACCAAACTGCAACTTCTGGAAACTCACCAGGCTCAAATGTGGCCGCATAGGGTGTCTGCATAGCGTCAACAGATCGTGGGTGGCTGCCTAAGGCGAGCTCGCTCCCAAAGTCAGAGTTTCTGGATTTAATGCGGCCACATAAGGCGTCCGCATAAGCTTCCATGCGGCCGCATAAGGCGTCCGCATAGCGACGGGCAGGTTTTCTTATTTTCGTGATTTAATGTATTTTTTTATTAGAACTTTTCCCCTATATTTTAGGAGTTTGTCTTTCAGATGTTTTTAGGATTTAGTAGGGTTTGTTTTAGCCTATTTAAAGGCCTCTTTATGTATTTTAAAGAGACACAACTTTGAGATTAAATTAAATTAAGAGGATTTTTCAATTCTTCTTGTTCTTTGCGAACTATTTGAACTTATCAGGATTGTCTTGTGGCGTTCATCCTTTTCAACTTATCAATTGGGATTCCATATCAATTGTGGCGTTAATCCTTATACCAAGGTTTGTGGTCGTCTCAATTATCGGGTCGCGGCTGTACATGCCAAGGTTCGTAGTTGGACTGATTCATCTGGTTGAGGTGTCACCTTCCATCAACTTCCTTGATCTTAGCTTCCGTTCCGTGTGAAATCGTGATTCGTCGAGAATCCTTGGCGAAGATCGTATCACGAAGAGTACCCTCATTGACGACAATTGGAGAATCATCAAAGGACAGAGGTATATTTGTTTAACTACGGATGATATGATGATCACTAAATCTACTGTCATCTCTAGAAAGTGTGAGATTCCAGATAGTTCATCAACATGTAAGTTTTTTTTTCTCTTAACTGTTAAAATTAAACTATCTACGTGTTAAGTTGTTTGAGAGTTAAATCACTTTTGGAAATTATTAATTGCATCTTTTAAATAGGCTAGACTTTTTAAACGAACATAAAAATTAATCAAAACAATATGAAGACCGGTACTATATGAAAATCTAGTTTACTTATCATCAAATTATTATTGTTTTTTTGTCTAGCTTTAGAATTTTTTAAAGAACATTAAAATGCTTTTATTAAATAGGTAAGCATGTAGTACTATGTAAATTGATATGAAGCAGTCCAAACGGGCATAATGTTAAGTGTACTTATCTTCCATTTGCAAAATAGTATCCTGATGTATCCACCTTTATCAAAAAATTAGTATGCTGATATATCCAAAACTCTGGCGGCATCAGGTAGCTTTCTGACCACTCATATACACAGAGTATCTAAGCAAAAAGAGCATAGTTTAAGTTATGGCCTTCAAATTAATAGGATCATTACAGCTCTAAAGGGAATTTATCATAATAGAGAAAAGTTGAATATCACTTTGGGGGTGATTTGTCTATAGAAGAGTCATACCGAAAGCCAAGTCTTGCCCCAGGAGGGTATATAAGTGACACTGTCGGGCATTGTTTAATTATCGACCTTTGCATCAAATCTGAAATTCTAATAACAAAAAAATATAATTAAATCATAAATACACATGTGTTTCTATAACATATTTACATATCTAGAAAATTATTAAGAAATACTTTTAGAATCACAAATATGACCACATGGAACGACCAGTAGAAAAGTCCAAAAGCTAAAATCAAACTAGCTACCATGTCCTTGTTTTTATTTACAACTAGTTTTACACCCGTGCATTAAACGCATGAACATATATCTTTTTCAATTAAATACTACCATACTAAATGTCCACAAATTAAACAGCAATATAATATTCACAATTTCTCCAATCAAGTCAAATCCTACAAAATATTACCATACTAGTAGGAAATACTTCAAAAGAGACGGGAAAAAATTAATGATCTTACTTGAAGTGGATGTGGAAACGCAGAGTGAAGTTCCCCCTTCTTGGAATCAGCCCTAAAAATTGCTTCTCCCAAACTTAATTTTTGCCCTAGCTTTGAATACTTGAATAGAAATTTTGACTCTTCACTGCTGGAAGTTGCAAAAATAGATTTTTGTTTGGACATATATATATGGATGACAGATGAAAAAGGGGAAGGTTAGGGTTTTACATATGGGAGGGTATATAAGCGGGTGAAAGATAGCAAAGGAAAGGAGGTCTAGCAGCTCATGGAAATCTTTGATTTGAAGCTTAGTATGTTTTCTAATTGGCCCAATTTAATCGGTTTTATTAATTTTAGGCCATAAATATTCTAATTACAGATAAGGCCATTATAAATTAGTATAATTATTTGTGTGTCATATTAAGTTTGATAAATGTTTGGCCCATTTGTTTTTGGCCCATAATTAATTCAACGTGATTGGCTTAGGGCCATTTTTTATTGCACTGTAATTAATTGAGGAAAAATATTGAAGTCATTTGAACTATTTGGGTCATGTGAAAATAATAGTGTTATTTTCTGCTTTATTTTGTGTTTGCTTATTTTTAATTTAATAGTTACTTTTATATTATGTTGCAGAAAATGCTGCTTCTCAACAATATAATATTGAAGGTTCGATACAAAATGTGTTAAATATGACTTCAATTCCTCCTTTATCGGATATCACAAACGGTATGATATTATACTATTTTTAAAGTAATTTTTATTTTTTATATTTTTGTCTATATATTTACAAGAATAAACTTTTTTCCAATTAATACGCCGATATGGAATACAGGAAACAACATTTTACATTGATTTTCGTCATTCACAAGGCCCAGGTACCTCGCCAATTGTTGATTTAACAAATCATGAAGATTGTGTTAATACTTTTGTTACTGTCATTCCGAACAAACAAATGCATTTAGATAAATTCTCGTATCTTACTCAATGTAAAGTTTTGTTTTGTTTGTTAACTTTTTAAATTTTTATTATTACATTGTATACATGTTATTCATGATTTGTCTTTTTTTTGTATTTATTTATGGAATTATTTTTTTATTAAATAATGGGTAAAATAATGACATTTTGTACAAAAAAATAAAATATTATAAAGTAAACATTGTTCAAGTATATGATTGTTTTAATGGGATCTATTATTTATATACTTTGAAGTCAGGCTACCTTCTTCTTTTTTTATTTATAATGTGTCCGTACATTTAACGCACAGGTGTAAAACTAATTTATAGTAGATTTAATTGAGAGTTTGTTAGGCTTATTTGGGAGATGTGCCCAAGCACCCTTCTAGAAGCACGGGGCCTTTCAGGGCTATTCTGTAACACGTGGCCATTTAAACGAGCATGATTTATGAAGTGATCGCTCGCCCATCTGAGGTGTTCCAACGTCGAGCACCTACGCTGAGCCCCCAATCTTTAAGTTGCTAGTGTAAAGACTCTTATGCCTTCCTCTGGGGTTTTGGGTAATTCAGTACGTATTTTTTCTTAATAAATGTCTTCCGTAATAAAGATTAACAAATACAATTAGCTTAGTATTTGTTAACTTACAATTCTAAAAACTAAACTTGAGTTGAAAAAATAAAATATGTTTTAGAAAATACAAATTATTTTTGTAATTTCAAATTACAAGAATAGGTCTGTCGTCTACTGCAAAAAAGAATAGGGCAAACTCCAAAATTTGTCCCTGCACTTTTTATATTTTTTGGTATTCGTCCTTATACTAATTTTTTATTTGAGACTATCCTTGTACTACGAACATTAAATATGATTGGTTCTTTCGTCAAATTTCGTTAACTTTTTTTCTGTTAAATGGGCTCACGTGTCTCTCACATGACTTTGCTCAGGGATAAAATTGTTAATGCATTCTTTTATTTTGAATAGACAAAAATACCCATAATTTTTTTATTTGTTAAAACTTGATACGAGGATATTAATGCAATTATATAAATTAAAAAGTAATTCTTACTCCATTTCTTCTCCATTCCCAACACCCTTTCTCTTCTGACTACCACCACCACTACACCCAACCCCATCAACGCCTCCATCCTCATACGAACCTACTTCCACTCTCCCTCCAAATCACATGTATTATCCTTTGATTTCCAAAAAAATCATCATTCCTAATCAATTCTTATACACCTAATTTATAAAAGAATTTCATAAATTTTAGAAATTTAGACTTCTCAGTTGACAAGTAAGAATTTTAGACAATCTGCCATTGCCATCCTCTCCGTCGACGGTCAAGCTCTGGCCGGCGCCCTGAAACCGATTAGCACCAGCAAACAGTTCCCCCGCATTGGATCCGTCAATTCCCCACCTTATCGATAACAAGATCTACATCAAACCCTCAGGTTTAATTTTTTGACAAGATGTGATAGATCTCCCTCCGACCTATGCTTGATCTGAGCAAACCGTCTACCTCTAATTGAGCTCTCACTCAAATTTCTCTCTCTGTATAGACATACTGGGGGTCCTTTTGATCCATTCGGTCTATGAAGTTGCCATCACAGATTGGTAATGGGTGGTGGCCATGGCGTGGAATGGAAGGGGGAAGGACCAATTCTACGAATTTTGTTCATTTTTTTTATAAAATTTTGATTGATAAAATTCAGAAGGATTTCTCTCTCTCTCTCTCTCTCTCTCTCTCTCTCTCTCTCTCTATATCAGTCCTAAAATTCAAATGGTAGATCTTGAAGCTCTTGACGGTGTTTTGATTTTGATTTTCCGTTGACTTTTCCTACTTCCTCCTCCCTTATATTAATTATATTAGTTGCTTTTCATAATTTGTCAGAAAAGAAGAGTTTGACAAATATTTTTAGAATTGGTCCATGTACTTATTTTTTAAAATAACTATTTTATTCTTAGCTGAAATTACGTGAGATGCACGTGTCAATATTTAACGACTAAAAATTAATGGAAGGATGAACGGTATTTTCCAGACCAGTACAGGGACCAATTGCGAGCAATAAGGACAAATCCAAAAAAAGTAGTATTGTACATGGACTATTTGTGTAATTTGCCCAAAAGACTATAGGAGCCTTAGTGATATAAATTGAAGTTGACGACGGTGTGGTTGTTAGTTATAGTGGTTTTCATGTGACTGACCATGTTTCGGGAAAAGGCAAAGCAAAGGGATTTTTGTTTTTGTTTTTAATCTTTTTCTTGAAATTAATAAACCCCAAGTTTGAAGATCTATGGTTAAGTTTAGCCAAAAAGTTACCGCAACTTGCTGGCTGCACTTAAAAAAAAAAAAAAAAAATTAAATACACATGTACAATCCCAATTAGAACCCCCTACAGCTTCATTTTTTTCCGTACGTACACATGATAGAACAAATCCCCAAGCCGAAGAACATGCCACGAAGTTGTCTACTTCCATGTTCACTTTGACTACATATATTATACTATACACACTTCAACAAAATTTTCATTCTATTACTAGTATTTATTTTCTTCTTCCCCTGATTTTCCCTTTATAAAATCATAACTATTATAAGTATAGACATTATTTCCATGTTAAATTTTGATCAAAACAATAAGGCAAAACACACGATCGAGCCACTATACTTTGGGAAAAGTTACAATTCGGCCACTAATTGTTTGAAAATGTTATTTAGACCACTGTACTTCAGTTATTTTGCAAGCGAGTCCACTAGAATGTTAATTTTAAACAAAATCCTTATTTTACCCCCGCTTTCGTCCTCATCTCCCTTAATGAAGACAGAGGTAAAATAAGGATTTCATTTAAAATTAACGTGCTGGTAGGCTCGCTTGCAAGATAACTAAAGTACAGTGACCCAAATAATATTTTCAAACAATGAGTGACCGAATTGTAATATTTTCCAAAGTACAGTGGCCCGATTATGTATTTTGCCAAACAATAAATCTTGATGAATCAATTTAATTCGGGTATTTTTATAATATTTAAGAATATGTATATTCAGAGGGCAAATTTCAAAAATGGTAATTTTAAATATCCCGAATTGGGACACCCCGAAAGTAGTTGTGTTTATTAATTAGGCTAAGTTTGAGTGTAATTAATGAACATAATAAGTAAATTACTGTTTTGTCTCTAATAACAGTGGAGTGAAGTCAACTGAATTAAGTTTAAGAATAATTTTGTCATGTAAATTATAAAATTACTTTAATTATTAATTAAAATTACTTAATTACCATTTTTAAATATCCAAATTTGGCATCTCTTTTTAAAAAAATTTTAGGTGTAGTAAATTTTCTCACCATTTATTCTAGCAGTAGATTGGTTGAAACTGATGGCCGGTGATGGTTATTTTGACATAGTTACAGTAACCATGCATTGAAATGGACCGACTTAATCTGGTTAAATTCAAAGTAGACCCTTAGCAAGTAATTAATAAATGTTGGAGGGCGCACCCTCGTGTTCTTCAATTGTTTTCACCAACTGTAAAGTTAGGGGAGTTTTAAATTAATTAATCATGGTTTAGTACTAGTACTACTAGTATTAATTTAGTGATTCGATCGATGCACTATTCTATATTACTAACTAATTAACCACTTGCACATGTTTTTTTTTTTCCCATCCAAAATTGGTCTTCCCTCCATCTAAATCTTCGGGAACTCTGCTTAATTATATATACTACACCAAGAGAGGCAAGAGGGGGTTTGTTTTCTTTTAGCAAATCACCATATGCAATCAAACTATAAGGCAGCACATCGAAAATACTTGCTCTGTGTAAATGTTAAAACAGTTCAACATATAGTACGTACTGAAATTAATTAAATGCATGTAATAAGGGAATGTAAATTTTGATGTCGTGATTTTTCTTTTGATTAGTTGGTAAAGTGAGTGATTAGTTCGGAGTCAGATGATTCCAAGAACTTATCCAAAGTGTTGATTATGATCATAATCATACTCAACTATATATATATGTATCTATAATTCGAGTATAGTACGTGAACAAAACGGCTACCACAGTACAATATTACAATCCAACCTTTGGTTAAGTTTGTCTCATGCATATATGTTGGATATTGATCATATGATATGAAGCCAAGGTGCCCTCCTCAAAGCCTAAATGTAAATGAAAAGATTGAAAACCCGTGTATGCCACTATGCCGGCCGGTCAAAATTAGGGACTCAAATATTCAACTAGACAAAAAGTAATGTACGTATGAAACAAAAGTTCACTCTTAATACACACCAACAAACAATTAATAGCCTCCACTATTATAAAAGTACGCGCCAAATTAATTAACCAAACACTTTACACTTGGGTAGCTTAATTTGAACTTGATCCTGTCTCAAATCACTTAATTTCTAGTACGTACTACTTGCTAATTATACCCAGTTGGTTATAATAACTGATCAACTAATGATCCAACGGCTGTACCCTAGCTAGCTCTCCATGGCAACTAGATTTCTTTTATTTAGTTAACAATAAATCTTGACAAACAATTTGATCCGGACTAATGGGGGTATTTTTGTATACACCAAAAAAAAAGAAAGTGTTTTACTATCCTTTTCAATTGATTTAGAGAGTAATAAATGATTTTGATCAGGATATATCAAATTGATTCATTTAGCACTACTTGTCAGTTAATATACTACTTTGTGTTATAAAAACGAGGATATTCTTGAATTAAGAATTTCAAGTTTTTATCTTCAATGCGGAAGCGAATCGGTCGAAAATAAAAGTACCAAGTATTTGGAAAAATAATGGCAAGAAAATAAAAAATATAACGGGATCAAACAAAAAAGGGAACAGAGGATTTACGTGGTTTAATCCACTCCAAGGCAAGCAACAAATCCACTATAAACGATGATGAATTATAATAGAGAGTTTTCAATATACTCACCATACCATTGTTGATTCTCCGTCATGTACTCCACCATGCGCGCCTAGAATTGATCTCGAACACACGGGTTCAAGCGGCCCGTGAACTCGCTCCATGAAATAATACCAAACCATATACTTCCAATTTCTTCACATTTGGCATCTTCACTTTGAAACATAGCATGAACTCCACCTTGAATGACACTCCCTTGTAGTAAGTATAAGTTTCCCTTTTTGTTTCCACCCATGAGGAAATGACCACCACGAAAGATTTTTATCTTTCCATCACGAACTGTGTAATTGCAACCTTTTGAATCCAAAGAACCTAATGAAATTAAATTCCTCCTCAAGTTAGAAACATGACGAACTTCAGTTAGCGTTTTCACTCCACCTTGAGTCTTGATTTTAATTGTCCCAATACCTTCAATCTTGCAAGAAAAATCATCCGCTAAAAATACATCATCACTTGCACTCTTGTAAGTAGAAAACATATCTCTATTGGAACACATGTGAAAAGAACAATCGGAATCAAGAACCCATTCAGTCCGTAGATTATCACCACCTATGGTCACATTAAGTACATCACCGCTATTCTCGTCATTGCTAATATCACCCTCATCGAAAGTGACTATATTATCATTAGAATTCAATTATTTCTTCACTTCATCCTTGAGTTTTTGACAATTATGAACAACGTGATCTATTTCATTTCAATGCCAACACTTTATCTTGGAAGTCTTTTTTTTTTTTTTTTCTCCAAAAACTTGAACTTTCACCGGACAAATTTCTGACATGATTAACTTTGCTTCCCACGTACAAAGCATCACTATTTATTCTTAGAACCATTGTTTATAAAATCATCAGTTAATAATGATGTTTGTACCTCACCCAAAGTAAGCTTGTCTTTCCCATGCATAACAGTAGTAACTAAATGCTTGAAAGATAGTGGCAAAGACTTTAGTGAAATTAAACCTTGATCTTCATCCTCAATTTTAACACCGATATTAGCCAACTCACAAAGTATATTGTTAAAAGGATCATGAATATTCATACCTTTAGACATCGTGAAGTTAAACAACTCCTTCTTTAGGTACAACCGGTTTGACATAGATTTCCCGATGTAGAGACTTTCCAACTTCTCCCATAATGCCTTTGCAGATTTTTCGGAGATAACGTTGTAGAGAACATTATCCGTGCAACATCGCCGGATAGTGCTAGCCGCCTTTTGATCAATTCTCTTCTATACCTCATCCTTCATATCGTCGGGTTTTACTTCCTTTCCTTCCAAAGCAATCTCTTGATCTGCTTGGATCAACACATCCTTAACTTTAACTTGCCACAAGCTAAAGTCATTACTTTCGTTAAATTTTTCCAATTGGAATTGCGTAGAATTTTCAACGTCTTCCATCTTCAAAACTCCAATCTTTTGATTCATAATTTTGACTATCCCAAAGCTCTGATACAAGTTTGTTATAAAAACGAGGATATTCATGGATTAAGAATTCCAAGTTTCTATCTTCAATGCGGAAGCGAATTGGTTAAAAATAAAAGTACCAAGTATTTGGAGAAATAATGGCAAGAAAATAGAAAATATAACGGAATTAAACAAAAAAGGGAACAGAGGATTTACGTGATTTAATCCACTCAAAGGCAAGCAACAAATCCACTATAAACAATGAGGAATTACAATAGAGAGTTTTCAATGTAATCACCTACCTAGGACTAGGGTTACAAGGATTGAC
The DNA here is from genome assembly GCA_016624345.1 of Platycodon grandiflorus. Classification (NCBI taxonomy): domain Eukaryota; kingdom Viridiplantae; phylum Streptophyta; class Magnoliopsida; order Asterales; family Campanulaceae; genus Platycodon; species Platycodon grandiflorus. The sequence continues at coordinate 20,666,280 of CM028362.1, read as the reverse complement.
ACGATCCAACAGAGTACCACACCTCTCACAGCCCAAAATAGCCACGTACTATTTTGTCTAATACCACCAAGACCTCGAGACCCTCGACCACCAACTGTGTCCGTTGTCGTCTCTCCCCAATTTGTGTCTCTCCCACTTTTGGTCTTATCTCTAATTGACGTCTTATCACCTCTTTATATAGACCCTAAAAAAAACCTTAACAAATTGGGATTAAGACTCTTAATCCATGTCAATAAAGGAATCCTTTTACAACTAGTATAAAATTGTTTAACCTTCTCCAATTAACTCTAGGATTAATTAATGCAATCCTAGTTTGAATAGGATTCCAAAATCCTTATGAATTTGAGACATATTTTAACACTTTGGTTCCTTTTAAAAATCATTTTTGTGTTCTCATAGTTAATGTTTGTGCATATCAAATTATTTTAAAAGTAATGCTAGAGCCATCAAATGTATATCTAATTTTGTGCACAAAATAACTTGATATTTTATATATCATCTTATTGATATTTTGTGTGAATTCCACTATAGGTGAAAAAAAAAAAGTGAAGCCAACAAGATGAAAATAAGATGCTACATTATTTGTGCACAAAAATTAGTACACATTTGATGAGTTTAAACATTACTTTCATTTTAAATATATGCCTCTATTATAGTTTAGGTGATAAAATTTTCGCTATTGATCTACATCGAGGGTACTATAAATTGGCCAATTAGTTTGTGGTCAAGTGGTTTTATGAAAGTCGTTTCTTAGGGCCTATATACCAAAACTTAATCAAGTTGCTTAAAAAATAATCAAAAGATGCCACTTTTGCGTGACGCATACGAATTGTTACTATATAGTTTCAAATCTTGGTGGACTTCTTGGGCCCCTTAAGAGGTAATTTTAAAATGTATAGACTGAGACCGTGAGTAGGAGGTGTGTTCTTATACCTGTTAAGAAAGATGAATATTTAAGTTGAAATGTGCACAAACTGAGACAAACAAACAACTTTATATATATATATATATATATATATATATATGTCTTTCACGTGTGTTTGACCAAGGGAAAATGAAATTTTCCTTATCATCTCCTTCAAACCCTAACCCTAATTCCCAAAACACACACAGCTCATTGATGATCATTCCCAAAATTGTTTCCTTACAAATCAACCAAAGTCAAAACCAAATCAAAAGGCCGCCAAACACTTCAAAACCAAAACCCCTAATAAATATGAGTTTTATATAAACTAACCAAATTAAACCAGATCAAAAGGCAAAACCCAGATTTGAACATGCCAACAGTTTTTATGTGGTGACAGTCAAAAATGGTGGATGAAGATTTAGAAGAAAAAGAAGATGAAGAAGAGAGAATAGAAACCTCCACTAACTTGGGAACATCGAGCCATCTCCTGCGTCAAATGTTCCAACAACGGCAAGCTCCTCGCCTCTTCCTTCCTCGACAAATCCCTAATCATCTTGTCCACCGAAACCCTAACCCTTATCTCCCACTTGATCGGCCACTCCGACGGCGTCTCCGACCTCGTGTGGTCCTCCGACTCTTACTACATCTGCTTTGCCTTCGACGACCGCACACTCGGCATCTGGGACGCCCTATCCGGTGAGTGCGTCCAAACCCTTCGCGGTCACACCGACTTTGTTTTCTACGTCAATTTTAGCCCTTAATCTAACCTCAATTGTCTCCGGATCGTTCGATGAGACCGTTAGGGTTTGGGATGTTAAGACCGGGAAGTCGATACACGTTATTTGGGCTCACTCGACGCCCGTTGCCGCCGTGAATTTCAATCGCGATGGCTCGCTTATTGTCTCCGGGAGCCACGTTGGGTCGTGTAAGATCTGGGATGCCAGAATTCATGGAGATTAAAAATTTGTGGTTTGTACTGTGAGATTAAAAATATTAAATTTGTGGTTTGTACTGTGGTTTGGACAACTGCGAGTTTAAAGAAGATGATAAGGGATCTAGGATGATACAGTGAGGATCTGGGATACTGTGATTGGGGATTGAGTTTTGAAGAAGATGATAAGGAAAATTTCATTTTTGCCCTTGGTCAAACGCACGTGAAAGACACATGTGAGAGATAACAGCAAATCACTAACGGTATCCAACAAAAGGACTAGCCGCGTGACTTTTTGATACTCTAAGGACTGAAATTTGAAAAAAATTTGTTAAGGAACTATTTATGAAAAAGCTAATAGTCGAAGGACTAGTGGTGCAATTAACCCTAGTAGTCACGAAAACAAATTGGCAGTTCTCCTCGTAGCATGCATGGCGGCAGACAACCGTATCTTCCATTCCACGCTACCACTGCCCTTTTACCCTACATTTTGAGCCCTCCCATAAAACCCTTTTTCATCTTTTAAACAATCTTAGAGAGTTTACCAAAGTAGCTCCATGAATATTGAATATACTCATATTTTATAGTTGTTGGAACCCTAGGTTTGACTTGGGTTTGGCCTTTGGCCTTTCTATAAATTCCCTTCCGCAGTCATAGTTAATATTCCTTCCTCTCCTTTGTTGTTCAACTACAAACATACCCAAAGAAGAAAACAAAGTGAAAAGAAAATGGTTTCCTTAAGGTTTACTAGCTTTCTCTTTGGACTAATTGTGTTCATCTCACTCAACTCCTTTGCATATTCCCACCAAGGTAATTTTCGATCCCCTTCAACACACGATTATTACACACACAGACACACACATAGTTTGCTTAATTGCAAGATCTCATAGTCAAAGCAATTGCTTAATTCCTACATTTTTTCTAGATATGGAGAAACATATGGTTGCAGCTGCAAATGCATTTGTTTTGGCTGGAGAGAGTCCTTTGTCTCTACCAAAGGTAAATTAATTGCTCATCTCTAAACACTTTTAAGTCATCTTATTGTAATATATATATCACCTAATTTGGTTTAGGCCTTTACCGTTTTAAATGTTTAATTATATATAATCTTACTTAAAAGCAAACAATTTTGTTAGCAGGAAATTTTCGACGCGGTTCCTACTCCAGCTGCAGAGGTTAGAAATGAAGAAATCGTTGGGAGAAAAATGATGAAGATGAAGGTACTGTTGAAGAAAGAGATGTTGAAAGAAGGCGGCGTAAATGTAGAAACAGCTTCATCAAAAATTTCAGGTGCAAACTCAAGTAACCATGAAGGGAAGAGTTCAAAGAAGAACATGGACTGTAAATTGATCAGTGATACAAGCAGTACTTCTCGTCGTCGCCATCATCATCATCATCATCATCTGAAAGTCAGATTGGGCAGTTTTGTGGCTCTCAATGCTGATTATCATGTCCCAAAATCCCACCCTCCTAAAAACAACTGACCTATACATATATATACATGCAGTCAATTGCATGTTATGATCATATTCCCCATATGATTAAAGGGGATCAATTTTGTTCTAGTTAGTTTTTTCTTGTAGGATTTTTTCTCTTTCTTCTAGCAAATGTACTAGTTAGCTATAGCAAGTGCGAAAAAAATCATACTTGTATGTAACCAATAGAGATGTTCCATTATAATGTTTATGCGAAATTAAGAAGGTTTATTTAATTTAAAGTTCATTTGTTGTTTCTCTTTTAATTTGTTAGATTAATTGTATAAATATATATATATCTATCCTAATAAAAATCTCAGTTAGCAGGGACAAGATCACACGATGAAGGCCCAAAAGACCTTGTCATGACTAGCCAGAATGACTCTCAAATCAACAGGGCCGGTTCAAGTGATCAGCGGGGCAGCCGGAAAGGATCATATTCAATATCGTCAAAATATGTAGCCCCAAAAGGTCTCCGACTATCCATTTCAAGAATTTAATCATTATAATGAGCTCGATACCGATTACCAGAGGCCACACAAGCCTCCTATCTGCATCGCGGAAATCATATACCCTAGTTATTCGGTAGCTAACCCGGCCCCCTTCGTTTTCCTTTTTCTTTCTCTTTTTCCTTATTTCCATATTCTGTTTTTTTCTTTTCCTTTGTTATTTCCGAAAGAACAATGAGAGTGATATACTTATATTTTTGTTTTTGGTTTGTTTGTTCTTTTACCAATATGACCATTTGAGATATTTTCTCCATGTAATTAAAACTATAGATAACTCCCCTAAACTAGGGTAAATTAGGTTAGATTCGAATTGTAGGGTAAATTACAAATAACTCCCCTAAACTATAGGTTAGATTCAAATTGTCCCCCTCAACTACCAATTAAAGCAATGTGCCCTCAAAACTATGACATTTTAATTTTTTAGATCGCAGTTTCTGTTTAAGCACTGCCATTTGAGTTAACGAAAAATGTCCACCTGAGATTTACGTGACCATCTTTACGTTTTGTTTTTGTTTTTTTTTTGTTTTAATAAGCCATAATGCCTTTTTAGTGCCTCAATTGACTTTTTTTGTTCTTTTTGCTCTAAGACCTTGTACCTAAAGATGATCAAATATTATGGTAAAAATTTACATAAAGATGGTCATGTAGGTGGGCAGATTCTGTCAATTCAAATAGCAGTGCCTTAATAAAAGATGATTTAATAAAATGTTATAGCTGAGAGGGGCACATTGCTTCAACTAACAGTTGAGGAAAGCAATTCAGACCTGACACACAGTTGAGGAAATTATTTTTAATTTATCATTACAAGTACTAAAGTAAAAATTATGTCAATAATTTACATAAATTATCAACCTTACGGTCCATGCGATAAAAGCATCACAATCGGGTCAGAGTTAATTTTTTTTTAATTATAACTAGAGGTGGCAATTTGTGTCCCTACTTATTTGCCTACCTAGATCATGACCTGCATTTTAATAAATATGGGCATCAACAAAATCATAAATAGGCATAAATGAGCGGTGTCCATAAAAGCCCAATTTTATTTATGGGCATGGGCGTTAATGGATGTCCATAGGCATAAAAAGCTTTGAAATGTCAATTTTTTTTAAAGAAAATCTACCACTGGCCAACCACCGTGATCGAGCCAATACATGTCGTCCAAATGCAAGCAGCCTTCGGCAAACTCCGGCAATCGTCTTGCCGATGTTCATAAGAAATAAAAACAGACATTATATATATCTTGAAAGCATACTCCACTCATAGATCATCTAAAAAGAAATGTACACCACTTTGACGATTTTTTAGGCATAATTTCTCGCTCGTTCACCCGATTAATGTGATTCAAAGTGCTATGAATTTCTTTTTAGAAAATCTAAGTATGAATTATGATTTCAAAACATAACTATGTAGCTGAAATGATTTTTGTAATGTTTATTTTTATTTGATAATTTGATATAAATGGGCTTCCATGACCATTTATGATTTATCACATGTTATCAATTGAGCACTCACTCGCCGTCCATTTGAGCATGTCGCCCACATGGGCGCTGCATGTACCCACCCTGCCCGCCTAGTTGCCTCTAGGGGTGTTCATCAGTTCAATTTTTTGTTTGTTCGGTTCGATTTGTTTGCTTTTTTTTTTTTTTTTTTACTTTAAAACCAAAAACTAAACCAAACCAAATAAAAAAAAACAAAAGAAATGAACCACATTCGAGTTCAATTTTCGGTTAAACCAAAATTTTGTAAGTTCTAAAATATTTATGGTTTCTTAAATATTGTAAATTAAATGCCTCTAGATTATGAATATTGCAATAAAATCAAAGAAACTTACAAATGAACCAAATAAATGTTAGAACTGCAGTCAAATTCAAATTTTAAATATCTTAACATTGAAAAACATCCAAAAACAAATATCAAAATTTCAATAGAATTATAAAATGTCGCTAAAAATATAAGATTACATCCAAATTATGAACAAATGACTATACTTAGTGACTTGAACTTGAAGTAAGTCTTGGATTACACACATTAGTTTGAAATTTTATTTTTACTATTATTATATATCTAATAATTATTTATATAAATAATAATATATTTATCTTATTATTATTTTATTTAATTCGGTTTTCCGTTGGATTTTCGATTTGAAAGACAAACCCAAAAATCGAACCATAAACCATATTGTAATTCGGTTTGGCCAACCGAACCAAAAACCAAATTCTAATTCAAATAATCAATTTTTTCGATTTAATTTTTGGACGAACCCAAATATTGAATATCTCTCATTGTAACCAACTGTAAGTCTACAAGTACACTAACCCCTTTATGTCTACAAGTACACTAACCCCTTTATTATAATATTTTTTAAATAAAAATTATTTGATCGTAAATGAGAATAATATAAAGCATAGTAGTATTATTTATTTCCTCCGTCCCTGATAAATATTTTAAATTTTTATTTTGAGATGTCCAGATTAATGTACCTAAAGACTTTATGTACAAAATTTTTATCATTCTCCCCAATATATTTTTAAAATTTAATTTAATATTAACATAGCACCTCCTAGAGAAACTCACTTATTTAAAATAAAGAAACCTACTTATTTATAATTACGTTATAAATAAATAGATGTAATCTTAAAATATAAAGTAAAGATATTATCAATATATCAAAACACATTTTTTCCATCATTAATTATATTTTTTAATTTTTATGTTTTGTCAATGAGTAACATTTATCCGGAATAGGGTAGTAGTCAACTTAGAAAAATGACTAGTATAAAAAATTCTTATCTCCTTCATTTTTTAAAAGCTCACAAAGCTGCTTGACAAACAAGTCCAAATCTTGGGTTGAGTTTCGACCGTTGACTGCATTGGAGGCTGCGTCACTTCCTGGCCCCAATTTTCTCTCCCCTAGTACCACTCACAGACTCGGCCAAAACTGAGCCAACTCGTTTGGGTCAGGGATCGACTCAGGTTCTCCTCACAAACTCTAGCCACCCCAAGTTGGTCCTACGCAACTTAGTATCAGTGTTCTAACAATTACTACGCGAGCGTCAACCACAGATTAGCGAATAGCTTTTCGGAAATCTAAATGGGACCTAAAATTATGGCATATTTATAGGTGAAATTTGGACGGGTATCTTTTAAAAAGATTTCATCTGCTTTAGTTTTATATAATTATTTAAAATCAAAAAATAATATTTTTGTTGCGAAATGTTGCATGTACCTTTGAAAAATACGGAATAATCAATTTGTGCATCGCGTTGTAAAAATTTTGTGCATTGCGATGTACAATTTTGTACATAGCAATCAGGCACCCCATCTCATCGGTCACCCCCTATCTCTGTTTTGAAATTACACTTTCTCATTTATTCAAGTGGAACCCAAGCAGCTGTTTTTCCTCTCTTGCTTGCTTAGTTTGCCTAGGTTTCAGTCTAACTCTGGAACTCGTAGTAACCCACGATGCACAATAGTGTGTATTATGATGCACAAAATTGTACTAAAAAAATATTGTTTTTGTCCATTGCGAAGCAAAACTTTTATTCCGATGCACGACTTTTATTCCTGATGTACAACTTTTTAACTTAATAATCAGCCACCCCCCGTCTAGATTTGCTTGTATCCATAACCTAAGTCTTTGGTACAAGTGTTTACTGGTCCTGCGTGTCTGGTATGGTGACAGCTTGTCCTTAGACAACACCCTTGTAATAGCTTAAGATTGCTTATCTTGTACTTAGTTAAGTTCTTCAAAAGATGGCTGTTGTCTATCAGCCATCTCCATCAGCTGTGTTCAACAAGCCCTCAGTTAAGAACATTCCAGCTAAGCTTGATCAGCATTGTGTGAAGACCTGAAAAACGACTGATTAAGACTTGTCTGAAGAAATGCTTTAGTTACCAGCAAAGTACATCTTTGACTTTGGTGTAACGTAAACCTGTTGGTTCATTTATTGGACCATTTTATTTTAGGCATTCATCTCAGAAAATGACATTATGCAGGCAGTACTTGTCTACTCATTTTTAGCAAGCCTGCAAGCGCTGTACAGAGACAGCTTGGATTGAGCTGAACGCCCTCTCAAACATCGACAACAGGCTTAGGACATTTAATGGAAGTCTCTTTGCATTAAATGTACCTAATTCAAATCTCCCAAAGTCTGAATCATCCAATGGTTTCAAGGAATTCTCTGGGTATAATTTGAAGACTTCATGAAGCATTTGAAGACTGACCAACAACTTGACAATTCTGGAAATTTTCATCTTCAACACTCTAGCTTATAAGTGCATTCAAGAGCTTCAAAGCTAAATTCTTTCAATCATTTTTTGAGGAACACCGAACTTAGACTCCTAACCTTTGTTGCTCTTCATTGATTGCAATTCTTTACTTTCAAGGCACATGAAAGTGAAATCTTTCTAAATCTTTACTCACACCATAAACACTTGGTCAAAATACTTTTGTACACAATCCATTAGTGATCATTATAATAGATTCTAGTGGAAAACATAGTGCACATTTTCAAATCCAAAGTTGACCACTTTGGTAGTAGGCGTAACACTTATTCATAGTGTGAACCACTTCAAATACATGTTCATTTATTTCTTGCACTTGTTTTTATTCTTTACTTTGATATTTCCAGATTTCAACATTCACAGAAGAACAACTGAAGATTAGTCATTCTGACTTGTCCTATACTTCACAGTCTTTCGCTGCCAAACTATTTTTTAAACACTTTTTACTTTGTGAAGTAATTTTTATTCAAACGCTTTTAAAATTAGACATAGGTTATTCAACCCCCCCTTTCTAGCCTTTTTAAGCCTATTGGGACCTAACAATTGGTATCAGAGCTTGACTCTTTAAAAACTAGTTTTTTCAAGATTAACCTCTTGAGAGATTTAAAGATCCAATGGCTGCTCATCATATGTTGGAAACATCAAATGTGAACCACGGATTATGGAAATGACATATGTTCTCTATTGATAAACGTTTATGGAAATGTGTCACAGAAGGACCAAGGATTCCTATGAAGCCCAATACTCTAGCCGCTGTTGACCCAACTGTTGATCCAGAAATTCCAAAACCTAAAGAAGAATGGGATGATGAAGACAGGAAGAATGATGCACTGGATGGAAAAACTTGCAACATCATCACAAGCTGTACTGATACAAGCACCTACCAACAGATCATCAACCTGAATACAGCAAAGGAGATATGGGATGCACTGTTGGAATATCTAGAAGGAGATAATGAGACAAAGAACAACAGGTTGTACACCTGCATCCAACAATTTGACTCTTTCAAGAAAGACCCCAAAGAATCACTCAGAACTGCCTACGACAGATTTTATGAGGTAGTTAATTCTTGCTATTCTTTGGGTAAGAAGTATGAAAATAAAGAAATGAATATGAGATTTCTGAATGCACTAGGTAGTTTATGGCATGTAAAGATTACTGCCATGAAAGAATCAAAAGACTTGAATAAATTGACACTTAGAAATCTTTATGCAAGTCTTTCGGTTTATGAGCTTGAAATTCAACAAGCTCAAGAAATGGAAAATAATTTTAAAAATCTTTCTTTACCAACCATGACAGAACAACCTTCTTGTTCAAAGACTATTGAGACACCATCTACTTTTGGTGATGATGATGATATTCTCTCTGATGAACTTTTTGCTATATTTGTTAGGAAATATCAACGTTTCAAAAAGTCTAATAAACCTTCTTACAATCAGTTTTCTTATAAGACAACTGCTCCTCAAAGAATAATTGTTTCTCAAAGAACTGCGGTTCCACAAAAGGACAATGAGCATGTCCATTTTAACTGTAGGAAGCCTGGCCATTTTGCCTCTAAATGTCCAAAGCCAAATTATGAGTTTTACAAAAAACATCCTGAATCTACGTTTCAAAAACAAAGAGGGATGGTTACTGAGGACATTGATGAGATCATGCCAACTTGGTGTGATATAGATTCTGATAAGGATGATTCTTGTGACTTTGCTAAAGAAACAAATATTTGTCTTATGGCCAGAAAATCACCCATTGATTCAGTAAGATCACTGTCATTTCAACAGGATGATAGTGATGATGAGTTCAATGAACCTTTTAGAGAAGAACTCATCAAAGCCAATAAAGAAATGCTTAAACAAAATTTAAAACTGACTATGTGAAATTAGCCAAGAAGCATGAATCAGTTGTCTCTGAGAAATCCACATTGTTGTCTGAGAATGAAGAACTCAATAGACAACAAGTGGAGAATACCAAGACTCAAAAAGAGAACAAAGCTTTAACTGAAAATTTCTACTTGAACACATCAAAAAAATCAATTCTAAGAAAGATGACCTTGAAAAAGTTGTGATACCATTCTTACAAAACAAAAACGTCTTAACGATAAAACTGGTATTGGTTTCCAAAGTGAGTTCAATGTAGGAAGTTCATCTAGTTCTCAAGAGAATGATAAAGCTAAGGAAATTGCTAATGAAATGGCTCAGGAAGTAATCTATGACCAGCAACCTTCTCAAAAAGGGAAACAAGGACTTGGTCTTACCAAAGTGTCATTTGTTTATGCTAAAAACAAACCAACCAAGTCCAAGGGTAAGCAAATTGTCAATACAAATGACACTGCTAATAGGGAGTCTGAGCAACAGAAACCTGCTGGTAGCCATCTTGTAAAAACAGTGACAACTAACAATAGGTCTAAGACTGCTTAACTCAAACCTATTAAATTTGTTAAACCAAAGGTTGTTTACCACAACTCTGCTGATGGAAAGCCTAAAGGTGTTATGCCTAAAATTACAAAACCTTTTGTTAAAAGGCCTACTGTAGCAAAGCCCAATAACACTAAGAAGTTGTATTATCAGCATAAAACCAATAAGCCTGTCATCAGCAGACCAGTCATTCCCAAGGCTGCTTATCATAAGATAGCTCACATGAAAACAGAAAGCACCAGACATATTCAAGGTTTTCATTCTTGTTCTTTATGTAAACGTCATGGCCACGAGATTTATGAATGGTCACGAGATTCATGAATGTCTTCTGAGATTCATACATAAACCTAAAGGGTTCACACCTTCAAAGGTCAAATAGGTATGGGTCTCAAAAGGTTGCTAACCTTCAGGACCCAAGATAAAAGGGGACCATGAACTTAAATATTTTATTTTTAGGAATGCTTCATGGCAATTAATGAGGAGGAGAAAGACTTATGGTATCTGGATAGTGGCTGCTCTAAGCACATGACTGAAAACCAGGATCTTCTCTTTAATATTAGTGAAACAAAGGGTCCCTCAGTAATCTCTGGTGACAACTCCATAGGGAAGACAGTTGGCTATGGATCCATAATTCGAGGAAACCTTTCCATCAGTAAAGTTTTTCTTATTGAAGGCTTGAAGCACAATCTCCTGAGTATATCACAATTCTGTGATAAAGGACTGATCTGTCAATTCACTTTAAGTCACTGCATTATCAAGGACAGTGAGACTTACATAACCATCTTGACTGGATTCAAAAGAGGAAATGTGTATGTGGTTGATCTGAATGTTGTTGGAAGGAAGTCAAGTTTGTGTTTGGTTGCAAAGAGCTCCAATGATAACAGTAGGCTGTGGCACAAGAGGCTCAGCCATCTCAACTTCAAGTATATCTCTAAGTTATCAAAGGACAACTTAGTTATTGGTCTACCAAAGGTATGAGCTGATCATGACAAGCTTTGCAAGACATGTCAGTTGGGGAAGTTAACCAAGTCCTATTTCAAGAGCAAGTCATGTCTATTAACTACCAGACTTCTACAGTTGCTGCATATGGATTTGTTTGGTCTTGTTACCACTACTAGTCTTGGTGGTAGCAAGTATACACTAGTGGGGGTTGATGACTATTCAAGATTCACTTGGGTTAAAATGATGTCTTCAAAGAATGAAGCTTATGACATCATAATAGCCCTCTTCAGAAGACTTCAAACACAAAAGCTGGATGACATTGTTGGTATCAAATCAGATAATGACACAGAATTTAAGAACAATGGTGTTGCCAAATATTGTGATGATCAAGGGATCAGTAATAACTTTTCTGCTGCTGGCACACCTCAACAAAATGGAGTTGCTGAAAGGAAGAACATAACTCTCATTGAAGCTGAAAAGACCATGATTGCTGAAGCAAGGCTGCCTATGTACTGGGATGAAGCTGTTAACACAGCCTGTTTCACCCAAAACAAGTTATTGATTAACAAGTTTTATAACAAAACTCCATATGAAATATAAAGAGGCAGAGCTCCTAATGTTGGTTTCTTCAAAATCTTTGGTTACAAATGCTATGTTGTCTACAATGGTAGAGAACATAGAGGCAAGTTTGAATCCAAAGCTGATAAAGGAATATTCTTGAGATATGCTAAATTTTTAAAAGTATATAGAGTTTGCAATAAAAGATTTTTAAAAGTTGTAGAATCTGTACATGTCTCTTTTAATTAATTTGATTTTACTGGGCCACATTTGGCTACTAAAGTTTCTAATGATTCTGATGAGCATGAGACAGGTATAGAACTGCCAAACTCTAACTCTGCAAATGTTCAAGTTCCTCCAAGGATTAACATGATAAAATTACAAACTGCTGATGATGTTCAGCCAACACTAAAACATCTAATCCACAAGAAACTACTGTTTCATCCATTCCAGAAGTAACTTTGGAACTTACTTACCATCCTAAAAACCAAACTCTAGACATCTCCACTTCTCAAGAACTACCAACTGTTGATACAGTCAGACAATACTCACCTGCTGAAGTTAGAGAGATCACCCCATCACTCAAATCATTGGGGATCTTAATGTTGGTGTTCAGACAAGACAAGCTTCCAGGAATAACTGTATGTACTCTATTGCATTTGTTTCAAACATTGAACCCAAGAAGGTAGATGAAGCTCTAGAGGATCCTAGATAGGTAGAAGCTATGCAAGAAGAGCTGAATCAGTTTGAAAGATGCCAAGTTTGGGAATTGGTTCATAAGCCTAAAGAACAAACTGTTATTGGAACCAAGTAGGTTTTCAAAAACAAGATGGATGAGAATGAGAATATCGCTAGGAATAAGGCAAGACTGGTAACTCAAAGCTATAGACAGGAAAAGGGAATTGACTATGATGAGACATTTTTCCCTGTTACAAGATTGGAAGCTATCAGACTCTTCTTTGCCTATGCATTTTTTAAGGACTTGAAGTTATATAAAATGGAAGTTAAAAGTACATTTCTGAATGGTAAGCTGCAAGAAGATGTCAATGTGGAACAACCACCAGGGTTCCAAGGCAACACAAGAAGAGAAGATGTTTACAAATTGAGGAAAGCACCATATGGGCTCAAACAAGCTCCAACGGCTTGGTATGAGACCCTTTCAAAGTTCTTGATTACTCAAGGCTTTGTGAGAGGTCAAATTGATACTACTCTTTTTATCATGAAACATAAAGGTCATTCTTTATTAGTTCAAATTTATGTTGATGATATTATATTTGGCTCTACAAATGAAAACCTTTATAAAAGGTTTGAAAAGCATATGCAGGGCAAATTTGAGATGAGCATGATGGGAGAATTAACATTCTTCTAGGACTTTAAATTCAGCAAAGCTCAACTTGTTGATTATGAGATCAAGACTACTGATTGCTGATTGCCCTATCATGTGTGCAACACATCAGCCATCTTAGTCTCTCAAAATCCTATCATGCACTCCAAGACCAAACACTTTGATGTAAGATATCACTTCTTGAAAGATCATGTGGAGAAAGGTAATATCAGCTTACAATATGTACCTACTGATCAACAGATAGCTGATATATTCACCAAGTTACTTGATTCAACCAGGTTTACCTATCTTAGAGGAGGGCTTGGTATGCTTGACCTCAATCTTTAACACTTGTCTATTTCTTTATTAAATTATATTTGGTTGTTTGTATCCAGAACTGCTAATATATCTTATCAGCCAAGTATAACATTGTTGGTGTTATCGGACAACTTGAAGCTAAGAAATCTTCAGTTAAAACTACTGATACCTCAATCTCTGCTGGTAGTGCTCTCAAGCAACCAGCCAAGCCTTCTAGAGCTACTGAGGTTGCTCAAGTGCTATAGGGAGGATGGAGTCAATAGATCTACTACTGTTGGGCCTTCTACTCAGTTCAAGAAAGGTAAATGGAAGATTACCTGCACAATTGAGGGGCTACCTGCTTAGGAGGAGCCTAAGCCCATAGCTCCCCCCTTGCCTGAGGACTTTGACATGTCCTGTCTTGACCACAACACTTCAAGCCCAAAACCAAGAAGCCCAAACAGTCAACACCACTTCCTTCTCTTCCACCTTCAACCAAACCCTCTAAGAAGCATGCTTCCAAGACGGTTGCTGAGAGGAATTCCACAACTTTTGAACTAACAAATCTCAAACCTACCACCCAACCTTCTTCTCTACCTCCTATACCAACCAAACTCAAATCAAAACCTCCATCAAACCAACCAATGAAACCTTTGGCCTATCCAAACCTACTCCACCAACCACTTCCTCTATAACTGCTGAACCCACACTAGCCGTTCCTCCACCAGCAGGACCTATACCAGCCAATCACAAACCTATTGATCGTGAACCAGCCATTCCTAAACCTACCTTAACCTTTCTCGTGGGAGACAATATCTAAACCTATGCGGCCTTTGTCCAAACCTACACCTCAATTCCTATAACCTCACATTGTCTTCCCTTCCCTGACCAGACAGCCCCTTGCACTAGCTAATCTTTAGCCTCTCCTACCCAGACCAGTCAACCTCTTACACCAGACATCTCTGGCCTGCCTTCCTCAGTTGAAGCCCTTGTTGCCAGTATGGACGTTGCCTTATGTTTTGTTACCAGAAATATGCGTACGCTAAACGACAACATGGTTGTCCTTGTAGCTAAGTAGGAGCATACTACAACTATAACGATTGAGTACATGGCCAAAGTGGTTGAGACAACTAGTGATGCTAGACGTGCTATCGCTTCTTTCACCAGTCTACGTCACTCTAAGATGGGTAAATTTACTGAAGGACTGGCCTCTGCAGTGGAAATGACTGATCTTGGATTCCAAGGTTTAGCTGCTAAACAGAGGAATAACAATAGGTCGGTGCACAAGTTTGTTCTTGCTGTGGGCCGGGCTAACAGGACATATCATGCCTATCTTCGCAATTAACATAAGTCATATGATCATCGCCTCGCTCAAATGGACAAGCATCTTGCGTCCATGATGAAGGAGATGACGTGAAGCAACAATGATAAATACATCAAGGCTCTTAAGGAAAATGTCTTGTTCAGATAAGAGAAGGCTGAACTAAAAAAAGAGTTGAAAGAAGCCAAAGATGAAATTGCCAAACTCAAAGTTGCTGCTGCTTCAAGGGAAGAAGGACAAGCTTCAACTTAACTGGTATATTTAACCTTGTCCTTAGCAACTAACTCTTTCTAATCTTTTTGTCAAAACATTGTAATAATCAAACATCTTGTTTGATATACAATAGTTTTTATTCTTTTGAACTTGTCTTATTTTTCATGCTTTATGATTAACTGCTTATTCTGTGTGCATGAAATTTAAACCTCTGGTTAAAGACATACTCTATAATTGCTTATACCTGTCTGTCTTTAAATTCAGATTTATTACAAGTGTTTTATGCTTAATCTCCTTATTATGTAAACACTTTGTAATTTAAATACATTGGCTGCTTTGTAAGTCCAACTAGGGCATGTTTGCTTAATAGATCATTTATAAGCATGCTGTTACTAGTATCGGACATTCGTAGCCTTAATGTATTTATTTAGGTCATAGACTAAAGCAAATTGAAGGAGATTGTTGTATAATATCTAGATTTGCTTGTATCCATAACCTAAGTCTTTAGTACGAGTGCCTACTGGTCCTGCGTGTCTGGTAGGGTGTCAATTTGTCCTTAGACAACACCCTTGTAATAGCTTAGGATTGCTTATCTTGTATTTAGTTAAGTTCTTCACAAGATGGCTGTTGTCTATCAGCCGTCTTCAACAAGCCCTTAGTCAAGAACGTTCTAGCTAAGCTTCATCAGCAATGTGTGAAGACCTGAAGAACGATTGATCAAGACTTGTCTGAAGAAATACCTTAGTTACCAGCAAAGTACATCTTTGACTTTGGTGTAAAGTAAACCTGTTGGTTCATTTATTGGACCATTCCACTTTAGACATTCATCTCAGAAAAGGACATTTTGCAGACAGTACTTGTCTACCAATTTTTGGCAAACCTGCAGGCGTTGTACAGAGACAACTTGGATTGAGCTGAACGCCTTCTCAGACTTCGATAACAGGCTTAGGGCATTTAATGCAAGTCTCTTTGCATTAAATGCACCTAATTCAAATCTCCCAAAGTCGGAATCATCCAACGGCTTCAAGGAATTCTCTGGGTATAAATTGAAGACTTCATGAAGCATTAAAGACTTCATTAAGCATTAAGACTGACCAACAATTTGATAATTCTGCAAATCTTCATCTTCAATACTCTAAATGCATTCAAGAGCTTCAAAGCTAAATTATTTCAATCATTCTTTGAAGAGCACCGAACTTAGACTCCTAGTCTTTATTGTTCTTCATTGATTGCAATCCTTTGCTTTTAAGGCACACGAGAGTGAAATCTTTCTAGATCTTTAGTTTCACCATAAACACTTGGTCAAAATACTTTTGTGCACGATCCATTAGTGATTACTATAATCGATTCTAGTGAAAAACATAGTGCAAATTTTCAAATCCAAAGTTGATCACTTTGGTAGTAGACGTAGCACTTATTCATAGTGTGAATCACTTCAAATATCTGTTCATTTATTTCCTACACTTGTTTTTATTCTTCACTTTGATATTTTCAGATTTCAACATTCACTGAAGAACAACTGATCTTGACTTTACTGACTTGTCCTATTTTTCACAGTCTTCCGCTGGCAAACTATTTTCTAAACACTTTTTACTTTGTGAAGTAATTTTTATTCAAACGTTTTTAAAATGGACATAGGTTATTCAACCCCTCTTCCCTTCTAGCCTATTTGAGCCTATTGGGACCTAGCACATGCATGATCAACTTTTTCAGCATAGAAGAGCTACTAATGTACAGTAAAAGCCCATTATTTGAGTTGATGCACAGTAAAAGCCCTTCATTAGTCAACAAAAGAGAACTCTTTTTTTCAAATAGCTTGTACTAAAATAGTATTGTTTTTATGCATCGCGATGTATACCTTTTTAATTCGATGCACAATTTTCTACTGAATCAACAATATAACATTTGCGATGCATAACAGTGTGCATCGCGATGCACAACTTTTATTTCGATGCACAGAACAGAACTGAATGTATTCTTTTATTAAATACAAAATGGATTACTATTCTGGTTCTTAATATAAAAAAAATCAATAGATGAAAAATTTTAATTTTGGTAAGCAGTTTGAAGAAATGTAGAAAATACATAGCAGTTTAAAAAGAACTGCAGTTTTCATTAAATCAATTGATATTAATTTCACAATGAAGACGATTAAAGCAATTTGAAAAAATGAAATAAATGAGTAGAAACTTTCGAATGTGATATGGATGAAAATTTTTGTAAGAAATCTTGGTAAGGAATTGCAATGCAAGAAAAAAACGCAACTAAAACGTCATATGTTTTTACGGGGGCAGTTTTGAAACAAATAGCCAATTTATCACTTAAAATGGATTTAAGTGATTGAAAATAATTATAGTGAACTTAAGCGGTTGAAAATTACAGAAAGGGGACCAGCCCGCAATTTTTCCAAAATTTATCCTATTTAAAATTTTTTTTTCTTAATATAACCTAACTAACAAGGATTAATTTTTCAAACATAGTAATATTAAATAGGGAGAGTCAAATTCCACTATAAATTTTACTAATTCACTACATTCATTAATAGTTAAGTAAATTAATTATTGTCATGACACAATTACCCTTTAAATACTTGTCTTGTTTGATGATGAATCATTTGCCTAAAATCAATTAATTTTCCTTTATAACTTAACATTAATTTTTTAATTTTCTTATCTCTTTAAATAAATTATGTCTATTTGTCAACACTAAAAAATTAAATCTTTCCATTATTTTTCATTTAATTTCTTCAAATAATTCTTTTGAAGCAAAATAAATTTAATGTCAAAAAAAACTGAAAATTTTTGTACAATTGCTAATTTATTATAAAATATTTTTAAGTAATCGTTAAATACATATTTATTAATTGATTTTTCATTCACTCATGTCACTCCCTCGTTCAGTCTAGTTTATCATTATACTATTTAATTTGTACGCGAAAAAAACTAAACCTATGTATTATTTTTCTTTTAGATGTCTCATTTATATTTTCTAATTTTTTTGCATAATTAAATATAATATTATTTGCAATGACAAATAAATGATAAAAATTAAAAAGGAAAACAATTAAATAAGGTAGAGGGCAATTGTGTCAAGATATTGATAAATAAAATTTTAATAAATGTAGTGGATAAGTAAATATTGTGAAAATAAAATCGCCCTATTAAATATCACTAAATAATCTAAAATTATTAATTACATTATAAGAATAAAACCAACAATTCAATATAATTCTAAAACTCAAAACAACACAACAATAATATACTATAGGTTCATAATACCTAATACTACAATAGCGAATATGACCAGCTAATGAAAATTAATTTTTTTTCCTTCTTTTAAAAAGACCTAAAATGACTTTGTTTCTAACCAAAATGAAATCGACTTGCTGATGACAATGAAATCGACTAATAGATGAATGAGATCTCGGGCTGACCCTTCTTTATTTTATTTTATTAGACCATGTTCAACGGGTATAAAATGGGTGTCAAATGAGGATCAATACTTCTAATGGGGTATCAAATGGGTCGCAGCATTACGCGGGATTGCGGAGCAAATTTAGCTCCCGTCGCTTAGGATGATTCTTAAAATAAAAATAAAAAAACCCCAAAACAACGTAATTTAAGCTAAAAAAATTCAAAACTACGCCGTTTTTGCTTCTGATTTTTGAAGATTTTTTTTTCCACTGCCATCTATTGTAGCACTAACACATGTACTGTAACTTTGGTTTTTCTTGCTATTTTTGGTCATTTTCGACCACAAAAAATTTTTCTTTTTATTTTTTAAATTTTATTTATTAAAGTATACATTTTTATCTATAAATAGAGATTTTATTTATTTCATTTGGATACCAGATCAGTTTTTACAAGTTTAATATATAAAGATATTAAATTAATGAAGGTAAAAATAGTAGGACATGTAAATTTATTAGAGTTTGTGCATTGTTGAAAGAATATTTTTGTTAAATAGCTTAAATAGATAGTTTAACAACATTTTTATAATAAAATGATCAAAAAGAAGATAAGCTCCCCATTTTCGGCTACTCTATTGTTCCAGCTCTTATTATTACTACTGGAGTTTTTTTTTTTGTGCATTGATAGTACTATTTATCAGATCATATCCTCTATTTCAAAATGATGTTTCATCTCCTGTTCTAACCGTTGGATATGTGTCATATGTGCATGTGAATAAACAACATTAATTACCACGTAATTTTTTATACACATGTGGTACACATTCAACGGCTGAAATAGATAATGAAATACCATTTTAAAATAGAGGATTCGATTTGACTATTTACATATGCCCCAATATTGCTCTCTGTCATAGTAACCGAGAAAAGTGGTCCACTAAACCTTCCAAAGCCTTATACGAACTTCCACCTTCTTTCATGGCATCCACTGCCGCCATACTCAACTCCATAGCTCTTTCTCTCTCAACTCGCTTCTCCTCCCTCACTGACTCTGCAATCAACCTTGCCAACTCATCCGAACTCGGCACTGTTTCTGCCCCCTCGCACACTCTCTTGGCCACTTTCAGCTCGTTAACCAAGAGGGTCGCATTGGAAAACTGGTCAGCGCTCATGGGCCAGGCCAGCATTGGAACCCCCGCCACGACTGACTCTAGTACCGAGTTCGCTCCACAGTGAGTCAAGAACGCCCCCACGGCTCGGTGACTCAGTATCGCCACTTGTGGAGCCCACTCTCTCAAAACGAGTCCCCTCCCTGCCACACGATCTTCAAACCCGGATGGGATCTTGCCGTATTCTCCTCCCACGTGTCCCACTGTCGGCTCCTTTACAGACCAAATGAATTTGGCACCGCTTTTCTCCAAACCCAGCGCTAGCTCTTCCATTTGCTGGTTTCTCAACACCGCTTGGCTCCCAAAGCACACATACACCACTGTTTGATCTTTACACGCGTCAAGCCACGATAATATCTCACCTGCTACAACAGAGCTGGTCCCACCTCTCTGAGCTTTCCAAGCTTTATCGTCGGCGGGTGGAAGTAGTGGCCCAACCGCCCACACTCTGTCATGGCCCAACACTTCTTTCAAGTGATCCAAATAAACACCTTCGAACTCAGTGAACGAGTTGATCACGAGTCCCCAACTCGCCATATTAGCACAAAACTCATCTTTAAGGAATTCCGAGAGTGGGCCTCCTTCGACGAAGCTGCGATAGATCGGAGACAGCTGCCACCAGGGGTAAATCGGGGAATTTGGAATTCTTGAAAAGCTAATAGCTACGTTCGGGTTGTTGGGATCGTCTCTTTTCGGTAGGTCGCGCCACAGTGAATAAATAACAGACATGGCGATGGCACCGGACGGAGCGAACACAAACCGGCGGATGCCGAGCTGGCAGGCGAGATGGTGGGTCCAACCCAAAAACATATCGGAAACGATGGCGACGGGAGGCGAGGGATGATTTTGGAACCAAGTGAGGAGAGGGTCATGGAGTTTGCTGATGGCTTGCATCATAGCAGCGAAGCCGCCGGCAGGAAGGTCTTTAACGTTCTCGACGCCAGGTGGAATTAAGGGGTGGGAAGGCATAGGCAAGACGAGGGTGTTGATAGATGGGTGGGAGGCGAGAAGGGGGTTAAGGAGAGGGAGGTTACGAGGGGTAACGAGAATGGTTATGGTAAGACCACGGATGGCAAGCTGGTGGGTTAGATCCAAGAGAGGTATCATGTGACCTTGGGCAGGGTAGGGAAACACAAGGATATTGACGCCGGCTCCGGTGATCGTCATGGTTGGTGGTGATCTGTTTGTGTCGGAGAATTCTTTCGAGATATGAAAAGATATTTTCCAATGATTAATACTTCTTCCCTCTCCTCCCCTACGTGTCTCGTTTATACTGGCTACAAAACAAAAGTTTTTCTTTTTTCTTTAATTTTTGTCAACCAAACCAAAGTCCAGATATCAACAGTTTGATCCTGGCATTTGGCAAGATTAATATTTGGCGTGATCATACTCCCTCCCTCCATTTTAAAATAAATGTTCGCTATTTTATCTTTGTATGTTCAAAATAAATATTTTTATTTTTTTATTTTAATTTTTTTTTGAGAAAATCGTAATTCGTTCCACTCAAAAAAGTTTATGTTTGAAAAATATAATAATTACTCCCTCTGTTCCAGGCAAAGAGTTTACTTTTCTTTTTTAAAAGTCAACATATGTTTAAATCAAATCAAATTTTACACACTTTACTTATATTTTAAGAAATAAAATTTTATCAATTAAAAACTATTTTAAGAATCCTATGAATTGCAACTTTCAAAACTTTGTAAAAATCACTAAATTTATATTAATTATCGGTCAAATTTCAACTAAATTGACCGAAAAAAGTCAAAAGTGGATTCTTTGCTTGGAACGGAGGGAGTAATTGATATGTAAAGAGTATTAAAGTTGGCTATAATTACAAATTTTTTTTTTAGCATAGTTACTATGTTTATACCACATGTAGACGATAAAGTTGAAAGTTTTATAAAGATTATATGCATAATTTTTTAAAATAGATTTTTTGAGTGAAACCTACTAAAATAATATAGTCGTCTTTTTGCCTAAGAACAGAAGAAATATTTGTGAGGTGAAAAAAAGAAAAAAGATTCATTGATTTGACAATATTAAGAA
Organism: Platycodon grandiflorus; assembly: GCA_016624345.1. Lineage (NCBI taxonomy): Eukaryota > Viridiplantae > Streptophyta > Magnoliopsida > Asterales > Campanulaceae > Platycodon > Platycodon grandiflorus. Next base: position 20,644,481 of record CM028362.1, on the reverse strand, counting down.
ATATTTTTAGAATATTAAAAAAAATTATTCCCTCCGTGTCTAAATTATTGTCTTTCGTTCTTCCTTTCTTCATCGCACAAGGAAGCAAATTCAGAAAGGGGGTTTGATCTTTTAATACAATACTCAAATTTATTCGTTTCCATTGTATTAAAAGATCAAACCCCTTTCTAAATTTGTTCCCTTGTGTGATAAATTTTGTAAAAACCGAGTAAATGTTTTTCCCTCACTACTTCCCACCAAAATGACTATATAATGTCCACGCAAGCACCAGGGACTTAAGTGAAAAAAAAAAATCCACGCAGACTTAGATCTTACGTATGTTGGTGTCCACGTCACTGTTTTGTTAAATTCTTGGATGAACCGTTAGTCAGGAGGACCACATTAGACTCAAATTAATAGTACATTGGTCAATTTTATGATATTGAGAGTACGTGGTGAAATCAGTTACTAAATAATAGTACGTTGTTCATTTTTTTAATTTTCCCTTACATTTTGTAGTCATTGTACAATTCTAATTGCAATGAAACCATTGCTCTGTTCAATTTTTTTGTTCTAATTGCAATAAAACCATCGCTGTGTTCAATTTTTTTTTGTTGAGGGGACGTTATCTCCCTCACGTGCCATCATATGAGCTAGAGCTGAAAAATCAGTCTAGCCCGATCAGCCAACTCGGCATTAAGGCGGGTTTGGCCTTTAGTTTTGTATGACCAATGCAAATATGGTCTGGCCTGGCCCAGCCCAATTTAAAACTTGACCTGGTATACTTGCATGCGGGCTAACAGAAATGACAAAATTAGTAAAAATTAACCCGTCGCGATGCGTCGGCCCAGTCAAGCTCTATATTAAATGGGACTGTTGGAGGCCCGATTCAAATTTGGCCCGCCCTTGGCCTGATCTGATTTTAATGCTTGGTTAGATGGGTTAGAGTTGAGCTGGCATGGCTTTATTACGGGCTTAAATATGAGCTTTAACTTTAAGTAATGGGTTTTTGTCAAAACATTTTTTCGCACCTAACCTACACACAAGCACACTGTAAGATTTTGCATCAATGTCAGCTTGCCCGTGTTGGAAATCTCATCGCGATTGTATTGACGTAAGATATAAACTGAAATGAAGTAGAAAGAGGAGTAAGAAGAAAACTAATGAAAATGAAAATTAATCTAATTTCTAAAACACCGTCGCAATTAGCTTCACGTGGATAACATATGTTGAAGATAACTGATATTTAACTAAAAAAAGTGGACGGATGTACGATTTAGGGCGATAAAAATTATACAAAAACAAAGAAATGCTATAGCATTATACATAGAAGTATTTTGCTGTTATATAAAAGTACAAAGACGTTTGGTGCATATCTATATTTTCTATATTAAAAAGCGGGAGGAATAAATGAAACCCTCTTGTTTGGATTGACAAAATTACTTTCAATTTTAATTGCCAATTTATATATTATAACTAAAAGAAAAACTAAAGTTGTCACGTGACATGTTTAAGTTAAATGTTTTTCCGCTTAATCTACTCTATGTCTCTCTCTAATTTCTTAAAAATCTCTCATATTCTCTCTTATCAATTCTCTTTTTTTCAGTTGATCTTCACATTATATATATTTTTCTCTCTTCTACTTTGGCAAAAACATATTCTTAATGTTGTCTACATGACAACCTCTTCCTCTTTTTTTTTTTTTTTTTTTTTAAATCTTCTTCTATTTGCACTACCTTTATTTTATTTTAGGGTTAATTACACCATTAATCCCTTAAATTTTTTTTTTCAAATTTCAGTCCCTTGAGTATCAAAAAGTCACGCGACTAGTTCTTTTGATAGATGTTGTTAGTAAATTTCGTTAAATCACCCATATGCCTCCCACATGCATTTAAGTGTGGGTAAAATTAGAATTTCACTTATATTCTTCTTCACCAATTCTTCAAACCCTAATCCCCAAAACACATACATTAATTTATTAAACACACACGACGGCTGGAAAACAGAGACACCAGATCTCTGTTTCTGGCACTATTCTCTCTCACCTTAAATTATATATACATTGATTCTTCAAACCCTGATCCCCAATTCTTCAACCTCCTCCCCCGACCACTGGCGGCTGGAAAACAGAGACACCAGATCTCTTGCAATAATGACATACCGTAATAACCCTGCACCTCCTCAACTGCATCGAGGACACGAACTTGGAGCAAGAATGTTTGGCCGGCGTCGCCTCCGTCTAACACGTTCCTCTCAACCGCTTCGCCTAGGCTTGGATCGAGTCTGCCGCCGCAGTCTCCTCCACTCCCTCGCCTTCCTCTCACACTCCACCCAATAAACAGCTTCTCACAGGTTAGCGGCAGCTTCTCAACTGTTAGCTTCGTCAAACTTTTCGTACTCGCCGGGTAAATCTATAAATCTTTTTCTCCAACAACAACCCATGCAAAATGATAGCCCAAGGTATAATCAAGCTCAAATTCTTGTTTTTTTTTTATTTTTATAAATCTTTTTATTTCTGGGGTTGTAATATGTTTGCTAACCGTCGCCGCAACCTCATCCTTGTTTCTGGCACTTGACTCCATTCTCGTCTTTTTCTGACACATTTGACAGTACCATCAGAGTTTCTGGAGACCTTTTGCTTTGATTCGGTTTACAATTGCTTTTGGTGTGAGAAATTCGTTCTTCCCCATTGGAATTTATCGATTAAATTCACAAAATTTAAAAATCAATTCAAACCCAGAATTACAGTAGTAATTGATTCAATCGATGCCATTAAAAATTAGCTGCAAAAATTTAAATTTTAGGGATTTTTAGATATATTTAAAAGAAACTATAGTAGTAATTGGGGATTATTATATTTTTGACCAACGTACTAATTGGGGATTCCTGATTTTACCAACGTACTTTCATTAACCCAAATCTGAATTAACCCAAATGTGACCAACGTACTATCAATTTTGTTGCAATGTTGACCCTGCCGTTAAACCTCCATCCAAAAAATTAACGGCTAACGGTAAAAAAAATTACATTAACAATAAAGGGTCCAAAATGATACTTGTGAAAAATGGGGGGCCCACCAAACCCCCCTCCTTCCTCTCCAAAAATGGTCTTGATGGACTTCTTTACCGGCGGCAATGGGAGATCCATGATCTTTGAACAACAACGCGTATCAACAACAATAGTATTAACCCACAAGGTGTTTACAGTCACCGCATGAGAATTCTCTCGGACGGTCTTCCCGGATGGGTTTCCGTTGACCCGATTTAATCAGAAACGATCGCTGGTGAATTCCGAACAAGAACAACTTCAACAAGGGATTTATCTCCGGAACGTGAAGCCGAGGCCGTACTAGCAGACGTCTCCGATATCGCCTCTCTTTCCTATGGATTTCTCCGTCTCTTCGATTTCGTCGGAGGTTTCCTCCATTTCGAATAACTCGTTACGGGCTTCCCGTTCTTCAACAATTCCGTCGAGAATTTTTCTCTCGGTAGCGGAAATTTTAACGGCCGTCATAATTTCTCCGGTCTCCCGTTACCCAATTTGGCGGCGAAAACGGAACTGGTGGGGTATGAGTCGGAGAGGAAGGAGGGGGGTTTGGTGGAGGAGTGGGTTTGGAGAGGAAGGAGGGGGGTTTGGTGTGCCTTCCATTTTTCACAAGTATCATTTTGGACCCTTTACCGTTAATGTAATTTTTTTTACCGTTAGTCGTTAATTTTTTGGATGGAGATTTAACGGCAAGGTCAACATTGCAACAAAATTGATAGTACGTTGGTCACATTTGGGTTAATGAAAGTACGTTGGTAAAATTAGGAATCCCCAATTAGTACGTTGGTCAAAAATATAATAATCCCTAGTAATTGATTAAATCGTTTGTTCCATGACGAGGTCTTCGTTTTTTTCAAACCCAGAAATACAGTTAGTCTTGGCCCATGGCTTCGTTTGTTCCTACTTCTAGCTCATGGGCATATGATGAAATCCCAGTGGTGGTGAATGCGATAGAAGCAGAGAAGTGAGAGAGGGAGATGGAGAGAGAGAGAAATCTACATGAAATTTTATAAATGCTTTTAACCAAAGTCACGTGTTAGGCACATGACAGACTTAACGGAAAAATCCTAACGACAATCAACAAAAGGACTAATGTGTCTAATTTTGGTATTCAAGGGACTGAAATTTAAAAAAAAATTGTTAAGGAACTAGTGGTGAAAAAATTCATAGTTGAGAGACTTGTAGTGTCATTAACCCTTTATTTTATTTTGAATTACTAAATCCCATAGAAATTTATGCCGATTATTTTGAATACAATAACTTTAACTAACCAAAATAGTAATTACAAAAAGATTTACAAATGTAAAATACGGTTAAAGTTAAAATAGTAATTAGAAAATTCTCTTATTATAAAAAAAAATTGTAATTTTTTTTAATTAAAACCGTGCATTGTACATCTATTAAACTAGTAACCACTAACAAAATAACCATCTACTCTTATTAAAATTAGCCACCAACTTCTTTAATTTCTCTAAAATTAATGAAATGAAACTAAATTAATTTAAAATAAGCAAAAAAAATATAAATTATATTATTGTAATTAAGTATATAAAATTGATAATTATGCACAAGGTCACTAGTTTTTTATTATGCACATGTAATACTATATTGTGATCACTAAAAATATTTATGTATATATGTTATCAAATAATTTAGAATATTACTTTCTTGATTTTTATAATAAAATGAGAAGGAAGAAGAAAATCTTTAACCTTTCTTTCAAAATAATTCAGAATTTTACTTCTTAATATTTATAAACAAATGAGAATGAAAAATAAAATCTTTAATCTTTGTTGTAGGTTAAAGCTCAAAACAGCCACTCAAGCAACTCAACTCGGCACCAATGGCGACAGGCTCCGATCCAGATATCTCTCACGTTCACTCTTTCCCTCAAACCCTGGAAGTGGAACATTCCGAAGCATCACCATCCCCATCCAAACGTCCTAAAACCGTAACCCTAACCCTAAAATCTTCAAGCTCTCCGTCTCCGTCTTCATCCTCCAAAGGCAAATCCAAAATTGAGGATGAATCGGAAAGGGAGTGCTGCGGAATATGTTTGTCTGAAGAAGGGAAGACAAGTAGAGGATGGATTGACAGTTGCGACCATTATTTCTGCTTTATCTGCATCATGGAATGGGCCAAGGTCGAGTCTCGTTGCCCCATGTGCAAGCGCCGCTTCACCACCATCCGCCGCCCTCCCAAACTTGGACTCTTTTACTCCGAACGAATTGTCAACATTCCGGTTCGAGATCAGGTCAGTGTACTCATTTTGCTCCTTTAAATCGCCCCCCGCTTCTGTTGTTACTAATCCTTCAAGTTGATGACTTTAGAAAGAAGGTCCTATTTTCAGTTTTTCAAAATCAAATTGTCGGTTTTTTACCTTGACATTTGACACGGAGGATAGAGATGCAAGCTTATTTAGCATGAATACCCTAAATTGAGTAAATTATGACAATGTATAATGCAATTAATGATAATAGTTTTGATCAAATTTAATTTAAGATGTCTAATCCCACATTCAATAACCTTCAATGATAAAAATGGAGATGATAGACGAACTGCCCGGAATGTCATAGTACCATGCGGACATGGTGATACCTTGGCAACTGGCATAGGATATAATTTCTATAGTTAAAACTAAGGTATGGAAATTCGTGATAATTAGATAGGATACTGTTTGGTTCTAAAACGAAAGTGCTAATGTAGGAATATGTTTAATTATTTGCTATTGGCTGTGTTATTAAGTAGGTACGTTTTCAAGTAGATGTCTGTCGAGGCATTGGCATTTCTTATGCCAGCATATTTATACATATCATCATAGTTGTCAAAACGGGATACGTATCGTGTATCGAAATTCTATCTCTATGATACGTATCGGGATACGCATCGCGTATCGTAAGATACGCTATATATATGTGTGTGTGTATATATATATATATATAATGACTATTAAGCAATAATTAATAAAAATATATTATCTAATGATTAAGGTTAAACTTCATATTGTAACTTGTTATTAAGAATCTAAAAAAATAAATCTTAAACAACTAAATTATCCCAAAAATAGACAAGCAACTATAGGTAATAAACTCAATTTCAAGTTTTAATAAGCCTAAGAAGAGGAAGAGGTAAAGACTAAATATTTTGAAAGCTTGATATTAACCCAAAAAAAATTAGGAGAAAAAGAAAATAGATCAGAACATAAAATATTCACAATTAAGTAAACTTTTAAGCTTAAAAAACTATCAAATTCATACTTTTTTGAAAAAAAATAAATAAATTTCAAGATGTAGTATTTTCTTCCTTTAATTTTGTCTTCACTCTTTAGCATATATGAACTCTATTATTACTATCAACAAGGGTTTTCTTATAATGAAGGATTAGAAAATTAGATAATGGACAAATTAGATTTGGGTTTAAAAAGGGAGGTAATAAGAATTGGTGATTTTCGTATTGTACGATACAGAACCCATTACGATACGGTCATGCGATACGTATCGAAATAGGTGATTTTCGTATCGTATCGTATCGTATGATATGTATCGCGTATCGTACGATACTAACAACTATGCATATCATATATATGTAAATATGATGATTACTCTCCCCATTTAACTTATTGTTTAATCCCTTATTTATATTGTTACTTTTCTTCTTGTAAGACCTTTCTTTGTTGATTCTAGTGCTTATCCTGCCATTGAATATAAACGAGAATGGAATTACATCCAAGTTTGATGGGTACATGTTGGTTGTACTAGAAGTGTTAAGTACCTAGAATTTGATATTTGAAATAGACATGTTGAAGCTTGGTAGAATGTATGTCCAAGAGCGTCTTTGAAGTGGTGATGGAGATGGATACCCATTGGGTGAATGTCTCATTGTTAATATTACTTTGATACTTCACGTTTCACCTTAATCCTTTGCAACTACCCTGATGTATTTTTGGACAAATCACAGTTGAGTTCCTATACCCTATCATTTTTAATCCAGCGAGTTTGACACTTAGCAATATTGCCTGATTGACTCGTACAACTAGGAATAGAGATTCCACTTTGTCTTTGTCTGTCCTAAGTCCTTGTAGACGTGTAGAATGGTAAAAGTAAGAGCGGTGGGTAGTTTGGCGTTACACACGGACCACGAAGAGGAATGAAATGGGAGTGAGAGCGGATTAGCATGACTTAGGAGAGGACGAAGCCGCGGAAAACTTTTTCAAAGTAGTAACCTGGAGAATTATCTTTCTTTCTTGCGTAATGAATGAGTTGAGGTCGGTATTTTTTTTTTTTTATAAGTAAGAATATATATACCAAAAGGTGTCAAAACAGGTGATGCATCCTTTGTACACTATAAGAATACACGCGACGGGTCGGTTTTTATAGGTGGGCAATGGACGCGCAGTGGCGGCACTCCATTGGCTTGCCCGTACGACCGCTTGTGACGTTGCCATGTGTCCCCCTGGGGAACCATCCGCGGTTCACCTTGCTCCAGCCTCTACCTTGTGATCCCAAATGCAGGGTGAAGGTTGCACCAATGGTGGTGCGGGACCTTCCTTGCATGGAAATGTGGTGCCTTAGTTGGGTCCTTCCAGACACTTGCGGTAGACAAATGCGAATGCGGGCATCAAGTGCACTCATGGCTTGTAGCTTGTGCAAGGTTATGCGCGCGACAATGCCCCGCCAAGTCCGCAAAGAAGTTCGTGCGAAGTCACGCGCTGGTGTGGGCAATACTGCACGCTAGTGTCATGTGGCAGGGTTGGTGGATTCTTATCCTACAGTGTTCGAGTTTGATTGTGCAATGAATTGAAGAATATGGACCTCCTTCCCAGTAGATAATCAAATTATGGTCATTGTGAACTGCTGAAATAAACTAGAAGTGTACAGTATATAATTTTAACAACTAAAACCATACTCATTCATGGTACACAAACTTGCCTAGGTGTGGCTTATTGAATCTCTGGCTAGGTGCATGCCAAGGCATACACTAAACAACTAATTTACTCAAATAAAGTTAGAATATTGTATCAAATTACTATGTGTTACAATGGCCTCTTATTCCTGATTATAAGACAGATATGTCCCGGTGTCATTGGCTGGAGGCCAACCTTTAACCTCTGTGTGGAAGCATGATTCTATTCTTGGCCTTCTTCTGTCATAATTACTTTTTTTTTTCTCTACCGCGCAGCTCAACCTGTTGCCTACTTTGTTCACCATCTCTCATGATGTCATGCAGGTTTACAATGGCTTGGGCAATGCAACAATAGGGCCTTCCAATCGATATATGGAAGTTCAGTGTACTGTGTGCCATGGTGCATCAGATGAAAATCTTTTGCTATTATGTGATCTTTGTGATTCTGCTGCTCACACTTACTGCGTTGGTCTGGGTGTCACTGTACCTGAGGGTGATTGGTTTTGCCATGACTGTACTCTTTTAAGGGATGAACACACTCAGAGCGAAGTGAATCACAATTGTGACAGTCAAACTAGTTTTGGGAACTGCAAGGAAGTGCAATTGGCTGAAGAACATGTGTCTATCCGCGATATTATCGGAGAATCTGATGAATTCGGAAATGAGAGACCAGTTACGCGAAGTTGGTTGCCATCATCGATTGCCCCTGATGTTGGGCGTACTTCAACTGAGTTGGGTGCCAGAACCTTGCGCCGTTGCCGCTATGTGCAAGTTCGTATACAAGCGTTGCGCGAAAACTGGAATGCTTTTAGAGTTGGTTCCTTGAGTTTCTCTTCCAATTTGAGTGATAAATTTAACGCTGCAGTTGAAGGCAGATCAGATCAACAAGACTGCTCATCATTCTCAACTCTGCAGTCAACTTCTCAAAAGGATTCTTCTAACAATTTATTACAAAATAGAGGCTCGTATGATGTAGATAAAGCCTGGAAAATGATGAATGCCGCAAAGTGTATAGGAAGGATTCATGGAAGGGCAGTCTCAAAAAATTCTCTCAATAAAGTAAATGCCCTGAAAAAAGCAGGTAAGAGTAGCATGATGCTTAACACATCAAACAGCGAACAACTTGGGAATACAGATCGTGGGCCGTGTGGATTAAAAAATTGTCACCGCTCTTATTCTTGTGAAAAGAATGACGATAAGTACAAATATCAGACGTTCCAGAAAGCGAAACAAAAAGAAGTTACTCTGACGGGCAATCAAAATTCTCATGGGTGTGTTCTGCCCAATTCATCAGGATTTTGGGAATCCCCATCTTATAAAAAGGTCCAGACGTCTGTTCGAGTGAACAAGTATCACGAAAGTCGTTGGAACAAACCACATAAATCCCTTGTGCATGTTCCGCCCAATTCATCAGGATTACAGGTATCTTTATCTTCTAGAAAGGTCCAGATGTCTGTTCAAGTGGACAATCATCAAGAAAGTCGTGGGAACATACCACAAAAAACTCTTTTTGGTGCCACAAATGTTATCTCAACTCCTGCAGAAAGGTCATTGCTAATATCCTCTGAGGTATCTTGTGGCAAACAAGAGGTTCATGTGTTTTCCTCCTGCAATTCCCAGAAGGGGATGGTTAAAGGTCTTACCGATAGCAAAACTATAAAAGCTGATGAAGCCAAGAGTGAGATTCAATCTCTTGTCAAGCTCAACTTGAAGCTTTTAACCAGAGATGAGAAATTGGGTAGGACCATTATTTCTAAGTTTATGTTCCCTTGTCAAACTCAAATTGAAGCTTGTCAAGCCATGGTCAAGCTCAACTTGTTGAACTGAGATTTATTGTACTCCTTTGTCTTATCCTTACATTTAACGAGTAATGACCTTTTTGATTAAGCAAATCCGCTGCTGTCTGTGCAGAAGTTGATGCATTCAAGGAAGTTGCAAGGCATGCTACGCATTCTATCTTGGCTGCATGTGGTTTAGAGTGCCCGAAGGTTGGTATCCGCTCCTTCCCAAGCTCGGTTTGCTGCCATGCTGCTGAAATCAAGCAACTCCGTAGGTCCACACTAATGCCCGCTTCCTGCAGAGAATGCTTTTTTGTGTTTGTAAAGGATGTTGTAAGCTCCATTATACTCGAGCGAAAGGGTTAGTTAATAATGCAATGTGGTTGCTTTCAGTTTTGGGTGTTTGGCCAATTGCTATACCCATCCAAGTCAAACGACCGGAAGGTCTTTAGCTCAGCTATTTTTAATAAGCAAAATTAGTTCTCTCGATCGCATAGCCATGTGAATACAAGAAATGTGTTAATTTCTGACTCTACACCTGTAATTTGCAGAACTTCAGTTGGTGTGCTTCTATTCAGTTTGGATATTTTGTTTTGGATTTCCAAGGAAATATGGTGTCACCGATATTGTAGGCATATCTTCAAAAGGCATGAAATGTTATTTATTGAACTGTTTTTTAGGTCATGGTCATGGGGTCTGTTGTACATATCCACCTCTACCCCTCCCCCAACGACCCTGTTGGTTAGATATAGAATAGTCTGTGGCACCTTCGATATTTCCACCTCCACCCCTTCCCCAACTGCTCTTTCGGTTAGGTAAAGCCAAGTCGTGGCAACTTCGACAAATGCTGGACTGTGCCTTTCTTCAAACTTCATTGCACATAACAGAGTAGCCCTTGAACGAAGATTTACGCTGATGCAATCAATTTCACATTCAATTCTAAGGTTAATCAAGTCGGAAGTGTTTCCTGTTGCCCTAATGAACACCTGAAGCATTGTATATGTTGCTTCACTGAAAGCCTGACACATTTAAGCTGATAAAAAGAGTTTATTGAGCACTAAAGCTTTGTATGAAAAGAAAGATAAATATCATGTTTTCGAAAAGAAGGAAAAAAATTGAAGAATAATGAAAAAATTTCACTTTCCCCACCCTCGTTGACTCTCCAATATGTAAGTTCAATTTTAGAAATGCTAACCATGGCCATGGGTCATTCTGTATCAACAAGGTCCCGACTCACGACCCAGAGGGCAAAGTATCCCCAAGGTTTGGAATTTGATACGAATATATAGCCCTCCACTTGATTCGTTCTAAATCTGAAATTTGACCAGTGGATCAAAGGTTTCCTTTTTGTCTTTTTTGTGTGTGTGTGTGTGTGTGTGTGTGCGTGCCTGTGGGGAGGGGATGAGGTAGTTGTAGGAATACTGTAGGTATCAATCTTCAGAAACCATCTTGTAACAAAACCTCAAAAGACTACAATATCATGTATACAAATTCTCACTTTTCATTTTTCCTTTCTACATATAAGTCGCCTGAGAGATAAGAAGAAAGAAAAAACCCTTTTCATAGTTTCTCCCTTGGCCAATAAACTGAGAACCTATATACACCTTTAGCTACGACTACACTATTAATCTCTCCTTAGAAAGAGAAAGCCGAGCAAACAAATCAAACCTGCCTTTCCCAACTTACGAAGGGCCATCTTTGTTGCTTGTTTGACTAAAGCTAGTTACTTTCTTCAAAACTGGCATGAGGCTCCAAGTCGCAGGCCCCTTCTTTGGGCAAGGCTTGAAAGCTTCCTGTTTGCAAATGCCGGACGAAGCAGCTCCTGAAACTTCTCTAGGAACATACGCCATTCCTCCTCTGTCATGTCCACCAACTTCACAAAGCTTGTTGTCGCTGGTGGCAGCTCTGTTGCACTTCGTCTAAGAATAGATGGAACACCTTCAACATCTGGTTTTCCTTTTCTGTTCCGCTGGCTCTTCACCCCCAAGCCAAATCTTTTTAAAGATAGTGCCAACTTTGATACCTTAACTGTTTCTGTTTGCAAGCTCTCATCTAGCTTGGACAGAGGGCCATCTTCAAATTCCATGTCAAACTGTCCCTCTTCATCAGATAGTTCTGATTCTAACAAAACCACTTCCCTCTCTGCTATGATCCTCCTTGCCTCTAAGCAGACAATCTCCAGCTCACTTGGTTCCTCCTCCTGGCACCGAAACTCTCTGCTCATCATCTCCCCTATCTCAGCAAGGCAGAGCCCAAAATCTGCTGCTTCCTTCAGGAAAATTGTGGAGAGTACCAAAACTCGAAGGCATGCCTCCCGAATCATGGGTAGCTCTGTCTGCAGCATCTCAGAATCACGAATGGGATCAAGATTCCTTATATACTCGAGCTCATCCTCCGAGAAAGGAATAGATGCCTGAGGCCAATGTATCCACTCAAAGTATGGGTCTTCCAGGCACTCTGGCAGACAAAGGCCATGATCTATAGGAATGAGCTCAACCTGGCCAAACTTCCCAACACCATCAAGCTTCCTGACCAGGATATTCCCTGCATGCCTGTCGGTGTTAAAGATTCTAACATCTAATATCCCTATTCTATGTACAGCAGCAACCGGAAAACTTGACGTCCCAAAATCACTGGCATCAAAGTCATGGGGAATGAATTGCTGGAGAGATGCAATCTTGCTTACCATTTTCTTGTTCTGGAGCTTGTTCCCATTTACGCAATCATTGATGTTAAAGATCGAGTGTGTGATCTTTACTAGAGCAGTTGGGGGTACACAGGCAAAGTGATCATAGTCCAAAAGGTATGCTGCTACTTCTCGAAACCCTGTTTCCCCAACCCTCACAGAATGTTTCAGGCCAGGCTGTCCAAGAGCTTTTCCAAAAAACCCTTTAGGATTGTTTGGTGCAAAAGGCTCCTCGTCCGTTGGTTTAACGATGGCAACACTCTCACCTATGCGGTTTCTGAAATAGTAGGCACCACCTAACCCGCCATTTACAGGAATTGGTTCAACCCCATTCCTGATTGACTTCACTATCTCTTTAACCAGTCCAATTGTTTTAGCAAAACAATTCGAACGGCCAAGAACTTCAATGAGAGCACTCTGATCTCTTTGTTGGAGAGCCTTCCCAGTAGGCGACAAGCATGGAGTTGATGAGCATCTGTTCATTAGGTTCTTGGTGAGCAGAAGTGGAGAATCATTTCGAATGGCACTAAGATCATTGTTCAGTATCATGTCTCCAAATGTCAAAGAACTTCCATCAGTGGGAACATTCAGTGAGAGTTGCAACCTCCTTTTCACTGTATGGACATTATCCTTCCTATCCAATTCCATCCCCAAGACACAGCCACTTTCAGTTTGCACAAACACACGCCTTCTACCACAAAGTTTTCCTTCTGGCCGCAGATCCACGTCATAATCTCCATTGCAGGGGCTATTGAGAAGTGCAATAGCCATTGGGGTCTGAACAGGAATTTCCAATTTAAGAGCCATAAATTTCCAGATGGTCAGCAAAAGGTGAGGGCTTCACCTTCTTTCTAAACTAGGCATGTATCTCAAGTAGCCGTACCAACGAAGTGGGATAGGAAGCTTCCGACAAACAATCATCAATCAGCCCCGAGTCAAGTAAATTACTTGACTTGGAGCTGTCTCATGAGTTACTAACTTAGAAAAACAGTAGTAGCTAGCTTGCTACATCAGAGAAGGTACTGGATGCTGCGTGGATGAGCAAAATCTGCAAGAAAGAAAAAGAAAACATAAAGGTCAGTTCTGAGCAAAAACACAATCTCCCTTCGTCAAGAAAGAGAAAGGCAGTCATACTATTGATGACAAACCTATGTCAAATACCAATTTAACAATTACCAGAGTTTTTATTGAGACAAACTCGGTGAACTGATAAGTTTGGATTGAAAAAAACAAAGAGACGTCATTCAAGAAGGGACAATCATGAAGTATTTCATCATTAAACGACAACAATTATACATACAACAAATTGACAATAGATACCAAACAGAGACAATCTGAACGGGAAATGGAGAAAGATCACCAAAGCAAATCATGGAATTGAAAGGAAAAAAAAAAAGAAAAGAAAAGGAGAAGAGGATTTGAAATTCCATAACTAGGATCCTGTTTGGAATCAGTACATAAAAACTTAAAGGACTGCAATAACAATAGCAATACAGAAGCACAAATCCACTAAAAATTACGAAGATATCCAAACTGAGATTGGCTTCATAAAGAACAAGAAATTCAAGTCACAAACACGACATCTTATTCACTCATTCACAAGCATTTTTTTGTTCTTCTCGAGAAACTAGAGTAGACAGTCATCTACCATAACAATAGCAAAAAAACAATACACAATGTAATTATATGCATAAATACATTCTGTGATTTAGCATCTCTAACATACACATACAGAAATAGATGAAGATCACACATAACATAAAGTAACAGATGAGACTTGAGACAAACATATCTCACACACACACACACACACACTAATTCCTCGGTTCATGCGACTTCAACCTCACAAGAAAATACAAAAAAAAAAAGTAAAGAAACAACCGTTCATGATCCAAAATTTACAAACATTTCACTAGATTCAATTTCAACATTTACTCATCACCCAAAAAAAAAAAAAATCCACAAAAAGACATCAACAACAAAAAGCAATAACTTGAACTTACTGAAATTACGGAAAAGTGAATCTTAACATTACGATCATAAGAGTATGAAATCCAAGAATGAAATTGGAAAAATGAAGTTGAAATTCAACAATGGATTTGAGTTACATAAAGGAAACTCACAGTATAACCGAAAATAGAAGAGGTAATTTCACGACAATCGATCGCAGAGGTTGAGAGAGAGAGAGAACGCGAAAGTGGAAAGGTCTAAGAAGATTTAACGGAGACAAAGTGATGGATCAGGAGTATTCATATTTGGAAGAGCTTCCTCCTCTTTGTTCGTTCTTTTAGCCCAAAACCTCCCCTATCCTCTTTTCTTTTTTCCTATGTACTCTCTCTCTCTCTCTCTCTCCTCTTTCTCTCTCTCCAGAACATGGGAATCTTATTTAACTTCTTGGATCACATGAATTAATTTATAAATTTATGCATTTAACTAACTTATGGTCAAAGCTAAATCTTGAAGAGCTTGTGGAATTACCTAAAAGGGACGGATTTTATAATTTACGGGTCAATATTTATTAAATGTCATTAGTCGAATAGTCTGTAAATTACGAAAAGCCTATAAATTACATCATGAAGTGGTTGAGACTTAAAACGTACGTATTATATATACTACTAATTAACAATTGTTGCATGTATCTATTTTGTGTTTTTGGTTATGTTATACATGTAATTTCACATGATATGTGCTTTTTCGAGTAAATGTTTGATATTGGATGGTGTAGTCAACCAAAAGAAATGTGATATTGTGGGGAAAATATACACAAACAGTACACACAACACAAAGTTGTTTGATGTCATTGAATATGCATGCATGCATGCATGGGATTAGGAAGGTTTGAAAGCAAATTATATATATGCAACACAGGGGATACATTAATTACTAGCATTTTTCTTTTCTTCACTGATTTACTCCAAGTTTAAGTGCATGCACTTCAGATGTCACTGCAAGCATTGTTGATCCCTCACACTAACCTTTTTGTCAAGCAAAAGCTTTCAAATTTTCATGATTTGAACCCAATTCTAGATTGTTTTTCATCCGTGTCTTTGACATATTGTGAACGCTGTTAGACAAAAGACGTGACTGAATACTTATTAATTCAACTTTTTATTCCTAATTATGTATTTCGATCGTGCCTCTATTTTTTTAGTTTGTCATACGTTTTACTCTAATTTTATTTATAAAATCTCAAATTATTTTTACAAAATCAAATTTCTTCCTGACAAATTATATTAATTAAAATTGACACCTATTCTCGGATTAGATTAATACTTGATTTTACTTAAATTTTGCTTGTCAAACTGGGAAAGGAATTAACAGCATGGGCTTAATAGTCCATAAACGTATTTGCCAAGGCCATATTAGGCATACTGGAACTTTATTTATCCCTAAAAGGATTAATACATAATTTGGTCCCTCAAAGTTCTAGAATTTCTTACTTAGATCATCACAAATGTAAATGTGAACTGAAAAATTAGATGCCAGGTAAGATTTATATATTTTTTAAAGAAATTTTTTTTTTAATGCAATGGTAAAATATAATGTATTAATTAAATATTAGATAATTAATTTTTTAATTTTTAATGGACATCGTGAAAAAGGATGTGATATATTCACATTCCTTTTCCTTAGTTTTAACATTTTCTAATTCGGTACTTGTGCATTCATCTAACCAATCTCTCTCTCCTACTCACTATCTCTAACCCGTACTCATTCTCTCCTCTCTCTCTCTCTCACACACACACACACGCACACAAGCAACTGTTCCGTTTTTCGCTTTGCGACAATCACTGCCTGTGTTAAAGCTCAGTCGATCGAACTCCCTTCCACAGGCATTCAAATCGTCAATTAGGTCATTTGGTTTGAAATCTCGCAATTGGAAAGGTCTCATCTTCCAATGTCATGGTGGCATCTCTCACAGAATCACAATCACGTCAATGGTCGCAAGCCGTATCACTCTGCATTCAGGACCGATCAATGATAATTCAAAAGCCAAAATTGCTGATCTCAATTTGAAAGGTCCCCCAAATTCGTGAAGAGCTACATCCCCATTTCTGTTCAGAAACCACAGAAAGGAAAGATGAGTGAGAGACCGGTGCCTAGGAGAGAGAGAGCCCATGAGATTGCCTGTGGAAGGCCGTGAACCAAAAGCTCACCGATGCAACGATCGAGCTGAAGATGTTGTTCAAGAAAAACCCACTTCCCCTCCTTTGAAACCCATTTTCAGTTGACTTCAAAATCTGAATTTTGTTCTGTAATTGCATACTATCTGTACCTGCGTAATTTCATTTCTTTCTTATGGGATTGTTCTTCTATTGGAGAATATTTGTTTATATATGTGTGTATGTATCTATAATTTCATTTCTTTCTCTTGGGATTGTGATGATTGTCAGCTTAATTTGGAGAGTGTTTTTGTGAGTTCATAATGGGCTGTGCGGGGCGGTGAAAAAAAATGAGCAAACTACACAAATAGTCCCTGTGCTCTACCCTTTTTTTTTAATTGGTCCTTACTTAATGCGAGTGATCCTTGTAGTGGATGACTTACACCATTGGTCCTTTCGTTAAATTTTTGCCGTTAAGTACAGACATGTGCAACTCACGTAATTTTTACAAGGGATAAAATAGTCATTTTCAAAAAAAGTACAAGGATCATTTTTTCCTCTTTTCATGGCTACTGCTCATCACCTCATTCCATGTGGAACCAACCTGTCTCTGGGTCCAACAACCTCGTTATCCAATCAAACGACACTCCTTCTCTTTATCTCTCTCTCTCTCTCTCTCTCTCTCTCCTCGGTAGCCTGCAAAAATATGCCCAATAAAATCAAATTCTGCTCTAATCAAATTTTCAATTTGGCAAAACCATTGCAGACCAAAACCCCATCCTTACAACGCATCAATTTTTGTAACCATTCACACCTTTCTCTCTCTACGGTTATACATACACAATTCTGTATGCATATATAACCCATTTCTCTCTATAAAATGCAACCACAGATCTTACCCGTCTCAATTCCCCCTCCTCCTCATCGTCATCTTCGATCATGCCGTTAACTTCAGCAACGACGGGTACTCTGTTACTCAGATCCGAAGACGATCATTCCTCTTCCGCCACCACCCGCGTTTTCATTCTATCTGAGAATGACAAGAAAATTGAGATCAAACCATTGCTCCCCCGGGTCTCTAGCTACCACGGCAGTAATTCAGCTATTTCTTGATGACAAAGATCTTATTTTCTTGTTTTGAATTTTGTGTTCGCCGGTAACGGCAGTGGTGGTGGTAGCCATGGTGGAACCATGGGGAAGGGGTTGGAATGATGAAGAAAGGGTTTAAAAATTAGATTTAGCTAATTACGAAAATACCGACGTTTAAGTTTTAAAAAACAAAAATATTATGACTAATTTTGTCCATTCAAAATAAAAGAATGCATGAACAATTTTACCCCTGGGCAAAGGCACATGAGAGTTGCACCTGAGCATAATTAACGGAAAAAAAAATTAATGGAGTTGGACGGAAGGACCAATTGCGTAAAAAGTTTCAGTACAAAGACTTAATTTTTTCGAATTTCAGTTCAAGGACCAAACTCAAAAAAAGGGTAGAGCACAGGGACTATTTGTGTAGTTTGTTAAAAAAAAAAAATCAACGGTGCTTGTGATGGTAGCCTATTAAAATTTAATTTTTTATTATGATTTTTTTTCTTTTTCATATTTCACTTTTTCCATTTCTTTTAATTTCTTTTTCTTCTTTTTTTATTTATTTTCCCTTTTAGCCCAAATAGTCCATCTTAGTATAAATGTCCCCATGCAATCTTTGTCAACATTAGTCAAGAGCATATCTGTCTTAACAATAAAAAATTAACGCCTCAATCAGTTGAAATACTAACTAATTACTCAAAAGTTCTGTTTAAATACCAAATTAAAAATATCAAAAATTCAAAGAACGTAGGAAAGGCGAGAATGTCCAGATACCAAATTATATATTAATCCATCCCTAAATAATGTGATAGTCACCGTATATATACATATGTGTATACTTGAAGTTAACGTATGCTCTAAGTTTTGTAAGAGTGAGTAAGACTAAATGTAACAAAAATTATGAAATCATTATAAATTATAATTCATGTATTTCGTAACAAAACCAATAATAAAATATTAATTCATTTATTTTGTAAAAAACTAATAGTGAAATATTAAAAGTGTAATATCTTTTTATATTTTTTGAGTTGGTGATGATGTTCACCATTTTGGCAGCTTACCAAATAAAGTATGTATTTTACTTGAAAGGGATTATTACTTCAATCACTTAGAGGGTGTATATCACTGCAGCAGTCAGCCTAACTGCTTTTCTTGGCTACTGCATGTTTGCCCATCCTTCTTGAAACTAACTGATATATGCCCATCTGACAGTTAATTTGTTAATTTGAAAATGTATTATCAATTCAAAAATTGTTATCGCCAGATAAATGAAAGGGAAAAGGAAATTGTGTGTAAAGACCCCAAAAGCATAATAATATCAAACCAAACCCAAAAATAAGTATCAAACAGACAACATCTCACATTTTCTATTTTCATGACTGATACCACTATCATAAAATAATTATAAAAAAATTTAAGCCTAAATTAATTTGAGAGAAAAGACTCAGTTATATGTGAATTTGAATACACACCAGCAGAACAGCACACACACACACACACACACACATACACACCAGCACAACAGCATACACACCAGCCACACACACACACACAGGACACACAACAGCACACACAAACACACACCAGCACACACCAGCCAGCAGCACACACACACACACCAGCACAACAGCACGCACACACACACACACACCAGCACAACACACACCAGCACAACAGCACACACACACACACACACACACTTGTGTTCAATATTTTGTTAATCCTTTATTTATTTGTTTATTTTTGAGAATCAACCCTTACTTCTTGGGTTTGTTTAGGGGTTCTCTTTTTCCTCCATTATTCATGCCCTTTAGCATTACCTTTTTACGGGCTTTCATTGGGTTTTTACGTTCTTGGGTAATTGAAATTCGCAGAGGCGTCGTCAAGCTGAAGCCATTAATGGAGCATGGGCTATGATTGGTCTCACAGCAGGATTAGTCATTGAAGGCCAAACTGGAAACATCATTTTGTCTCAGGTAAGATCACAGCAGGCTTTTGCGAACAGAGAGTCAAAACTACTGAAGTTGTTCTTGATGTTTAAGCTTTCTTTTCTTTATTGCCTCTTGCAGTTGACTGGATATTGGGTAGCCTTGATCAGCTTATTCGTTAGATAGAGACATCTTTTGGCTGTTTAGCCAGGAGTGAAAGAACCGAAGAATTAATTACACATGAATCATTGAACTGATTTTGTGACAACTTCAAACCTGTTTTTCATTTTCACTTAATACAAACTCGCACACACACACACACATACCATACACTTGTATTCACCATTGGTAGTTTGAAATACAGTTCAAAACAAAAATTAGGATATAAATTTATATAATATCTTCCAGCCATACACACACATAGCACACACAGTAACACTAACACTAACACTAACCATGGAATAAACTCATTATAATTTCGGACTGAGCAAAGGGAATGGAAGAGGCGTCTTGCGAGTTCAATAGATAGATTAAAGGATAGCTTTTGTAGACAGCATGCTCTGGATCTT
Source organism: Platycodon grandiflorus (assembly GCA_016624345.1). NCBI lineage: Eukaryota > Viridiplantae > Streptophyta > Magnoliopsida > Asterales > Campanulaceae > Platycodon > Platycodon grandiflorus. The sequence continues at coordinate 20,624,402 of CM028362.1, read as the reverse complement.
ATTTTTACCGAGGATGGTGATAGCCATCTTAGTGCAAACATGTATATAAACATGGATGGAAATGTGGAGGAAGTAGAATGGTTCCCTTCTCTAATATTTCAAGAACTCTATGCAAAACTATACGGGATGTCTGCCATAGCAGCATAAATGTTTGTTGGCAGGGAAAGATTTGCTACGATGCTGTTGATGAGGCTTACAGAAACTGTCATCTTATGGCTTTCGGAAGACCAAAGCTTTTGCATTTTAATAAAGTTCATATAGCAATAATACAAACTCGCACACACACACACACCAAACACTTGTATTCACCATTGGTAGTTTGAAATACAGTTCAAAACAAAAATTAGGATATAAATTTATATAATATCTTCCAGCCACACACGCACACAGCACACACAGTAACACTAACATTAACACTAACCATGGAATAAACTCATTATAATTTCGGACTGAGCAAAGGGAATGGAAGAGGCGCCTTGCGAGTTCAGTAGATAGATTAAAGGATAGCTTTTGTAGACAACATGCTCTGGATCTTATTTTTACCGAGGATGGTGATAGCCATCTTAGTGCAGACATGTATATAAATATGGATGGAAATGTGGAAGAAGTAGAATGGTTCCCTTCTCAAATACAGTTCAAAACAAAAATTAAGATATAAATTTATATAATATCTTCCAGCCACACACACACACAGCACACATAGTAACACTAACACTAACCATGGAATAAACTCGTTATAATTTCAGACTGAGCAAAGGGAATGGAAGAGGCGCCTTGCGAGTTCAATAGATAGATTAAAGGATAGCTTTTGTAGACAGCATGCTCTGGATCTTATTTTTACTGAGGATGGTGATAGCCATCTTAGTGCAGATATGTATATAAACATGGATGGAATTGTGGAAGAAGTAGAATGGTTTCCTTCTCTAATATTTCAGGAACTCTATGCAAAACTATACAGGATGTCTGCCATAGCAGCAAAAATGTTTGTTGGCTGGGAAAGATTTGCTACGATGCTGTTGATGAGGCTTACAGAAACTGTCATCTTATGGCTTTCGGAAGATCAAAGCTTTTGCATTTTACAAAAGCTCATATAGCAATAATACAAACTCGCACACACACACACACCAAACACTTGTATTCACCATTAGTAGTTTGAAATACAGTTCAAAACAAAAAATAGGATATAAATTTATATAATATCTTCCAGCCACACACACACACAACACACACAGTAACACTAACACTAACACTAACCATGGAATAAACTCATTATAATTTCGGACTGAGCAAAGGGAATGGAAGAAGGCGCCTTACGAGTTTAATAGATAGATTAAAGGATAGCTTTTGTAGACAGCATGCTCTGGATCTTATTTTTACCGAGGATAATGATAGCCATCTTAGTGCAGATATGTATATAAACATGGATGGAAATGTGGAAGAAGTAGAATGGTTCTCTTCTCTAGTATTTCAGGAACTCTATGCAAAACTATACAGGATGTCTGCCATAGCAGCAAAAATGTTTGTTGGCTAGGAAAGATTTGCTACGATGATGTTGATGAGGCTTACAGAAACTGTCATCTTATGGCTTTCGGAAGACCAAAGCTTTTGCATTTCACAAAAGCTCATATAACAATAATGCAATAATACAAACTCGCACACACACACACAGACACACACACCAAACACTTGTATTCACCATTGGTAGTTTGAAATACAGTTTAAAACAAAAATTAGGATATAAATTTATATAATATCTTACAGCCACACATACACACAGCACACATAGTAACACTAACACTAACACTAACCATGGAATAAACTCATTATAATTTCAGACTGTGCAAAGGGAATGGAAGAGGCGCCTTGCGAGTTCAGTAGATAGATTAAAGGATAACTTTTGTAGACAACATGCTCTGGATGGTGATAGCCATCTTAGAGCAGACATGTATATAAACATGGATGGAAATGTGGAAGAAGTAGAATGGTTCCCTTCTCTAATATTTCAGGAACTCTATGCAAAACTATACAAGATGTCAATGTATTTTACAAACTGTATGTGTGTATGAACAATGTACTGTGAGCGAAGTGTATCATATTGTAGGGTTCAATTCACAATCACAAAGAGAGGGAGACATTACAGTGTAAGTATCATATTGCAGGGTTCAATTCACAATCACAAAGAGAGGGAGACAGAGAGAACGAACCTTCGGAAGGAAGAGAGAAAGAGAGTCGAGTTAATGCATGAGAACGAAGGAGCTTCAAATCAATTGATTCTGTTCGCGTAACAACCCGAGAGAAAAGCAGGAAAAGGAAATTGGGAGAGGCAAGAGTGGAGACCGGATCCTTGTGCGAGAGAGCCGAGGATTTTATACATTCCTTCACAATCCTTTTCCAATTTGGGGAATGGATTTCGGTTGAGGAAGGAGAGAGAGAGAGAGTATGTTCAGTTGGGGAAGGAGACTCGGAGGGAGAGGAGGTCTGACGGGCAAGTGCAAAACCGCCTTCGCACATGTGAAATCGTAGGATTAAATTTTGACCGTTAGATTTTAGTAAATTGGAAAATTTGGAAAAATCTTGGTCAGTAGTTGTCTCTCACAATTGCACACGTGAGAGTCAACCTTAATTGTATAATTATTTAAAAATAATTTTATATACATGTCTGCACTAAGATGGCTATCACCATCCTCGGTAAAAATAAGATCCAGAGCATGTTGTCTACAAAAGTTATCCTTTAATCTATCTACTGAACTTGCAAGGCGCCTCTTCCATTCCCTTTGCTCAGTCCGAAATTATAATGAGTTTATTCCATGGTTAGTGTTAGTGTTATTGTTACTGTGTGTGCTATGTGCGTGTGTGGCTGGAAGATATTATATAAATTTATATCCTAATTTTTGTTTTGAACTGTATTTCAAACTACCAATGGTGAATACAAGTTTTTGGGGTGTGTGTGTGTGTGCGAGTTTGTATTATTGCTATATGAGCTTTTGTAAAATGCAAAAGCTTTGGTCTTCTGAAAGCCATAAGATGACAGTTTCTGTAAGCCTCATCAACAGCATCGTAGCAAATCTTTCCCTGCCAACAAACATTTCTGCTGCTATGGCAGATATCCCGTATAGTTTTGCATAGAGTTCCTGAAATATTAGAGAAGGGAACCATTCTACTTCTTCCACATTTCCATCCATGTTTATATACATGTCTGCACTAAGATGGCTATCACCATCCTCGGTAAAAATAAGATCCAGAGCATGCTGTCTACAAAAGCTATCCTTTAATCTATCTATTGAACTCGCAAGGCGCCTCTTCCATTCCCTTTGCTCAGTCCAAAATTATAATGAGTTTATTCCATGGTTAGTGTTAGTGTTACTGTGTGTGCTGTGTGTGTGTGGCTGGAAGATATTATATAAATTTATATCCTAATTTTTATTTTGAACTGTATTTCAAACTACCAATGGTGAATACAAGTGTATGGTGTGTGTGTGTGCGAGTTTGTATTAAGTGAAAATGAAAAACAGGTTTGAAGTTGTCACAAAATCAGTTCAATGATTCATGTGTAATTAATTCTTCGGTTCTTTCACTCCTGGCTAAACAGCCAAAAGATGTCTCTATCTAACGAATAAGCTGATCAAGGCTACCCAATATCCAGTCAACTGCAAGAGGCAATAAAGAAAAGAAAGCTTAAACATCAAGAACAACTTCAGTAGTTTTGACTCTCTGTTCGCAAAAGCCTGCTGTGATCTTACCTGAGACAAAATGTTGTTTCCAGTTTGGCTTTCAATGACTAATCCTGCTGTGAGACCAATCATAGCCCATGCTGCATTAATGGCTTCATCTTGACGACGCCTCTGCGAATTTCAATTACCCAAGAACGTAAAAACCCAATGAAAGCCCGTAAAAAGGTAATGCTAAAGGGCATGAATAATGGAGGAAAAAGAGAACCCCTAAACAAACCCAAGAAGTAATATAAGCCTTCCATAGCCACATAGAACTAAGGGTTGATTCTCAAAAATAAACAAATAAATAAAGGATTAACAAAATATTGAACACAAGTGTGTGTGTGTGTGCTGTTGTGCTGGTGTACATGTGTGTGTGTGTGTGTGTGTGTGTTGTTGTGCTGATGTGTGTGTGTGTGCTGCTGGCTGGTATGTGCTAGTGTGTGTTTGTGTGTGCTGTTGTGTGTCCTGTGTGTGTGTGTGTGGTGGTGTGTATCTTTGTTGTCTTTGGTGTATGTGTGTGTGTGTGTGCTGTTCTGCTGGTGTGTATTCAAATTCACATATAACTGAGTCCTTTCTCTCAAATTAATTTAGGCTTAAATTTTTTTATAATTATTTTATGATAGTGGTATCAGTCATGAAAATAGAAAATGTGAGATGTTGTCTGTTTGATACTTATTTTTGGGTTTGGTTTGATATTATTATGCTTTTGGGGTCTTTACACACAATTTCCTTTTCCCTTTCATTTATCTGGCGATAACAATTTTTGAATTGATAATACATTTTCAAGACCACGGTCACATGTTTTCAAATTAACAAATTAACTGTCAGATGGGCATATATCAGTTAGTTTCAAGAAGGATGGGCAAACATGCAGTAGCCAAGAAAAGCAGTTAGGCTGACTGCTGCAGTGATATACACCCTCTAAGTGATTAAAGTAATAATCCATTTCAAGTAAAATACATACTTTATTTGGTAAGCTGCCAAAATGGTAGGGGTGGCAATGGCGGGCACGACACGATTGCACGAACCGGCACGACACGATTATAAACACGAATTACGAGACAAGAAACACGATAAGGCACGACACGACACGGCACGACACGAAACACGACACGAAAGCACGAAATTATAAATTTAGTTAAAATAACATTTATTATTATATTTATCATCAAATAAAATAGATAACACGAAAACACGATAGTGTGGCACGAACACGACACGACGGCACGAATTGCCACCCCTACAAAATGGTGAACATCATCACCAACTCAAAAAATATAAAAAGACATTACACTTTTAATATTTCATTATTAGTTTTTTACAAAATAAATGAATTAATATTTCATTATTGGTTTTGTTACGAAATACATGAATTATAATTTATAATGATTTCATAATTTTTGTTACATTTAGTCTTACTCACTCTTACAAAACTTTGAGCATACGTTAATATCAAGTATACAATAATCTGATTTCTACTATCACCGTGCCAAAGGCACGGGCAAAAAATCTAGTATAATACACAAATATTATAAATTATGTATTTTATAATTTAAAAAAATAAAAAAATACACGTCAAATTTTTATTTCAAAACTTTAAATATCAAAAAACGAAGGGAGTACCATTTTTATCTAAATAAAAAATGTGTTAAAAATTTATATAGAAGAACAATAAAAAGTTTTGATTTCTTCCTCTCTTACCCCTCATCCACCATACACAACTGGCGTAGACATATTGCTAACGGATTTACAGTTTCTGTCTCGTGTTAAATTTTCTATATTTTAGTGGAAGAAGGTTGCCGGACCACCACCATTAACTGTGGTGGCTTGAGGTGAGATAGCAGTTATGCAAGAACAGACAAAGGGTTACGGGAAGAGATATGAGAGAAGAGTAAATGATTTTTATTAATGTGTGATATTTTGATTACATCATAAGCAATATACTTTTACACTCTCAAAAGAATAAATGGGCATCTTGGGCAAATGGGCCTCTAGAGCCTAATACAGATACAAACTTTAACACTCCCCCTCAACTCGTACACAGAACTTTTGTGAAGAGTACGAATTGGAGAGAGGCAAGCAAATGGGATCTCTTGGGCCTAATAGAGATAAAATCTTCAACACGAAGACAAGCAGGTTGTGCGGAGCTCATAAACTGATCACCCCGAACAATTGTAGAAGCAATAAATGTTAAGAAACCCAAACAGGAGCCAATCCCCAAAAAGCTCACTCAAATATTAGCAAATAGAAGACGAAGGAATAGCCAAAACCGAACTTTTTGTCCGCAACCGCACCTCCTTAATCCAAGTATTCGAAATCGTGGATCGAATACTGTCCACAAAGAGATATGTCAACCAAGTCATTATTTGACTTTGGTAATCAAAGAAGAAGTTTAATTGAACTCAAATTTATCATCAAGACAGACGTTGAATTTCTCAAATGCAGCTTTTGTGATTAACCTCAAAGCAGAGGTAAGAGCCCCCGATGTAGCTAACCCAGCAAAGAAAGATTTGATGAATTCAGGGCGCAAGAAGATATAAAAGTGGTTAGGAGCAAAGTTCCAACTTCACTAAATATAATAATAACCCAAACACAGAGGGTATTGCAACTGCCATCAGAAAGATTCTTGGTTCTTCAATCAATCTTCACTCTTCACTGATGAAAATAGGTAATGGACAAAGTAGAAGGATGTAAGGAAGCCAATGGTAACAGTAGACAACATGATTGCAACTGCCATGACCCAGCATTTCTAGCAGTTATTTTCTCAAAAAGTTGATATGCATAGTCTAAAGGACCACATTTGGCATATAAAGAGATCAAAGAGGTGCCAATGTAAACATTGGTAATGAACCCAGTTGTGATTACCAAGAAACGAAACTGAATAATGCTAAAGAAACAGAGGAATAAAAAGATGACGGACCCAGATCAAGAAAGATTGAAAACACAAATTTGAAGTGAAAAATTCGAGTGGGTTACTAGTTTTGTTGCATATTGAGATGATCAAAGAAGAGCTCTAACGCGGCAGAACGGAGAATGCCTGATATCGGAGTGAAGATCACGGCGGCTTCATAAATCGACGTTATAGTCGGTCAATCTTACGCATGGCCAGAATTAAACTGAATGGCAGGAACTCGATGCATGAAGAATAAAGGCAAGCCAATTTCGTCATTGTCGTACGAGTTCGATGAGAAAAAGACTGCTGGGGTTACAGATCCCAATCAGAAAGATTTGGGGTTTGCGGAAGCGAATTTTCGAAGAACAACACAGAGATCAGATTTACTGCTATGATACCATGTTAATTTTTGTGGATGTGAAGTGTAAAGGGTAGAGGTTGCCGGACCACCACCATTAACGGTGGTGGCCGGAGGTGAGAGGGAGCAGTTATGCAAGAACAGAGAGAGCAAGAAAATAACAGGAGAAAAAGAGAAACTGAATTTGTATTAATGTGTGATATTTTGATTACATCATAAGCAATATACTTATACACTCTCAAAAGAACAAATGGGCCTCTGGGCCTAATACAGATACAAACTTTAACATCTCGTTAATTGCTAGGGCATTAGACTAAGGAAGAATCAATTTTAGGCATATTGATTATCCATGGCCAACTTCTTTTCGTACATAGTAGGGGAAGGAGTATCATCCCATTGTCTCCTAGAAAGAGAGATGTCATGAACCATGGGGGGCATACTTGCTCAACCGCTATCATAGCAATTGTATCAATTAAGAAAGTTTTGAAATTGTCAATATAATTGGTCTTTTGGTTTCTTTGGACCAAGGTATTTCGGAGAATATTTTTTTAAAGAAAAGTAAGAAAAGAAAAGACCTGTCCTCTCTCTCTCTCTCTCTCTCTCTCTCTATATATATATATATATATATATATATATATATATATATTTAGAAGAGCAGTAAGGAAGTAGCAGACTAATCCAACTGTAATAGCCTAGCTAGCTAGAGCTAGATAAAGTATTACAAAGAGTAGAAGCTTTTCTTGAATTATTACCCTTCACATTCTGACATATTAAACGAAAGTAGTGTCACAACGATATTTCTATGTTGCGTTTGCATTGTCTTTAAAGATTTTTACGTCAAGGACAAGGAAATAGTTATACATATATAATAATACTATAACATTAATCCTTATTACGAAGGCTCTAGACAATATTTTTTCGCTAATTAAATTTGCTATATATATATATATGCATCGATCATAAATAATATTCACTAAACTACTGGGTGGGAGTGGGAATACCCCCTCCCTCCCCCTTGTCACTTGAAAATTATTCAATCAAATGACTTATGGTTTATGCAATTTAGTCCATTCGAATCACATCCACAACTCTTTTCCTAGTTGTTCGTTTTGCATTTCCTGATGACCTAGAAGATTAAGGGCGTGTTTGTTTGTTTGTAGTATACCCCCCTTTTTTGTTTTGTTTCATTCCTATGTATTTTATTTATTTATTGTAGCGTTTTTGGGCTGGATTATCATCAATCCTGATCCACTGCTGGACTTGTAAGGACATGGGCCACACAAAGTGTGGACATATTGGGCCAACAGATCATTAGGCCTAACACACAAAACAGGCTTCAAAATTAGTCCACTTTTAATTGTGATTTTGTGGTTTGGTTTGCGGTTTCTAACCTTCTCTCTCTCCTTCCACCATCTTTTTCTCTTATTTCTTCAATCATCACACACACACACACACAATAAATAAATTCAACTCCAAACAGCAAAACCAAGCCACAAACTTGCGAAGCTAAACATACCCCAAATGTTTATTAGCCCAAAAGTACAGCAAAATCAGTCCAAAAAATCTATTACCGAATATATCCCAAGTCTCTTACGGAACAGATTGATTCTAAGTTAGGAAAATCGAATCTCTCTAATTCCGTTTGGGATAGCTATTAGGCCCAACTAGAAATGGGAAGTGTATTCTGTTTTAAAGTGATTTTATTTCAAAAAGAAGGTGAAGTGCCCCAAGATAATAAAGCCCAATATAGGCCTGGTAAAATGTGGGCCTTCTTCACCAAGACAAGTTAGCAGTCCAAAACTCCAAATCCAACGTGGCAGCAAAAGTAAGTAGAAACGGAGAATGTGCCACAGAAGGGAAGAGACAGGTGTCCGAGGAAGATTGCGACCACGTATCCATCACGAGGACCAACAAAAGAAGGGGGGAACGCCCAACATGTGAGAGGGCCACGTCGGCATGTCTTTCCAAAATAAAGAAAAAATAAGACCCATTCACGACAGGTCACTTCACAAAGGAACGCACACGCCCCCACTAAGGGATTTGCCCTTTGCTTTTGACGTGGTCTCTCTCTCTCTCTCTCTCACATAGGTGGGTCCCGTCTTCTCTCTCTCATATCCCCACGTGACACCGTCACGAGAAAGAGAGAGGAGAGAGAGACGCACCGCCTCGCCCCTCGGTCTCTTAAGCGCATGTGCTCTCCACGTACGCCGTTGGCCACTCTCCCGTTTTGATGGTCCTGTGAAACGCTAGCCTTCTACCCACCATCAATCAACGTCCTCTATGGAACAGGTGCTTCATTTTATAATTTGTATTCTCTCTGTATTTAAATTATTATTTTATTTTTTTATTTATTTCAAAATAATTATTTTATTTAGATTTTTCTTTTAAAACAACACTTTTATTATTTTATTTTTATTTTTTCTTCATGCTTTAATTTTGGGTTACATGCAAATGGACATTAAAAAAAATTACACATTATATCAATATTAATAATTAAGTTAATTACTTTTTCTTAATCTGTGTGACGGGTCAAATATGATAATAATTTAGGGATGGAGGGATACTTTTTTTCTTTTTTTTTGTTGGTAATTTTGTAATATTAAATAAAAAAATTACTAGAATTACGAAAAAAAAAAGTTATATCAAGAGAAAGTATAATTATAAAAAAAAAACATAAATACTCCCCATGTTTCAATCAAAAAAATACACTTTAGATTTTTTTTGGTTAATTTAATTAAAGTTTGATCGATAATTTTTATATATTTATTTATTCTTATAAAGTCATATAAGTTATAATTCATAATATTCTTAACGTAATTTTTAGTCAATGAAATTTTATTTCTGAAAATGTAATTAAAATATGTTAAATTTTTATTTGATTTAGTTAAATGATAATATTTAAAAATAAAAAATAAACTCTTTGTTTAGTGCAGAAGGAGTTATAATTAGAACCGCATTGGCAAACTAGGTCCAAATAAGACTAAGCCCCATGTTTTTTTTTTTCTCCCAAAGAGTATACATTTTACATAAATTTATTTGTTTTTATAAAGTCATATAAATTGTATAGTATTCTTAATGTAGTTTTTGTGCATAAGATTTTATTTTTGAAAATATAAATAAAGTATGTTAAATTTTAATACTATGATTTAGTCATATATTAACTTTTAAAAATAAAAAATAAACTCTTAGTTAAAATGAAGGGAGAATTTCAAAAGAGAAAGTAATAATAATAATAATAATAATAATAATAAAAACAAAAATAATGAACGGAACCACATTGAACCAGGTCCAAATAAGACTAAACCCCTGCCTTTTCCCATCCCCCACCCGACTACCTTGAGAGAGAGAGAGAGAGAGAGAGAGAGTTTAGCCACCATTTGGCACTTGATTACGCCAATCTGGATCTTAATATAATTGGAAAATGGAAACGACCCACAATCCGATACATGAAATCTTCCCCTTTTAATGATTTCTTGTGGAATCTTAAGGAAAATAACAACAGTGAATTACTCCCTCCGATCCAGGTAAAAAGTTCACTTTTTTTTTATATAGAAATCAACATAAAACTAAATTAAATAACTATCTTAATAATACTATAAATTACAACTTTAATAACTTTATAAAAATCACTAGATTTATCTTAATTATTGGTCAAACTTTAACTTAATTGACCAAAATAAATTAAAAGTAGACTTTTTACCTGAAACGGAGGGAGTATATCACTCTCATTCCGTTTCAATTGAGTGTTTCTTTACTAAGAAAATTATTTTAAAATGAGTACTTCTTTTGTTTTTTTGGTATTCATTTACTTAACTAGTTATAGAGTCCGGACTCCGCATGGGGTTTAATTTGATTTTGATATTAATTAATACATTTTAGAAATGATTTAAATTTTTTTTATTATTATTGAATATAGGCGTTATTTGACTTAATGTTTGATCAAAGTTAAGTATTGTTAATATATGCAAATTGGTGGTCGTTTATTATAATATTTTTATTTCAAAATAAATATTTTTTATTAGTGGTCAATATATGTATTTTTCGTTTCTATACATTTTTTAAGTATCCTTTAATAATTTGATAAAAAAAATATCCTTTAATAATGTCAAATTATTGGGTTTATTATTATTTTTCATCTTGCACTAAATAAAGATATTTTAGACATATATTTGAAGAATTTTTACAAAATTAAAAATAAAATATCCACTTTAGAACATATTGAAGAAAGATAACATCTTCCTAAACAAAAGAGAATTGTATAAGAATTGAATATAATTATATTTTTTTAAAATAATTTTTAAAGATCATTCAATGATTAGAAAATATTTAGTTAAATACTATATTTACATATTTTTGATACACTATCAGTGTGAAAAAGAAATTTACAAAAATATAAACAATTTTTTTGATGAAATGATTTAGATTTTTGTTAATATGTGTCACATATTATAGACATTATTTTAGGACGTCTTAAATAAAAATATGAGACACATAATTTGACATGAATAGAAAATAAAAATTCGTTCATTTATATTATAAAATAATTTATAGAACAATTGAATATTTTTTTAAAATCCGTACATACAATATAATTGGTTAAATTAGTTTAATGTGTATATTCATATTTAATAGGATATTGGTTCAAATCTCATTGACAACAGTATTTTGTTCAAAGTTCTTCTCATATTATAATCTCAATTCATTACTTGGAGGCAAAAAGTTCTTCTCATATTATAATCTCAATTCATTATTACTTGGAGGCCTGAGAATTAAGAGAAATAGAAAAAAAAAAAGTGAGGTGCCACAATCATTAGACCTCCATACCAACTTTATATATATATATATGTATGTATATATATATATGTATGTATATATATATATGTATATATATATATATATATACTTTTCCGTCTATTTTTTTGGGACGAGGGGGCATGTTGCAATTTACACTTGTAATTTATAAGACTAAAATGAAAGCGTTCAAGTTGGGATGGAAGGTATTAAATTGTCTTAAGAGCGATTAATAGCTCGTTTGTTCATGTGTTTTAGCCAAAATTTAGGGTTAAAACGCAGCTTATTCCTTAACTTAGAGCCCGTTTGGTCGAGCGTTTTGGCCAAAACGCAGGGATAAAACGCAGCTTATTTACAAAAAATGTGTTTCAATACTGCGGCAGAAAACGCAGCGTTTTCAAAACGCTAAAATTCCCAGCTTTTTCCCAAAACGCAGGTTTTAAAACGCTCCTAGGGAAAAAAAGCTGCGTATTGAAATGATATCCCAAACGTATTTATAAGGAAAGACTTCCGTTTTTAAAACACTGCGTTTTTTAAAATGTTGCGTTTTTAAAACACTGCGTTCTGTAAACGCTGTACCAAACAGGCCCTAAGATGCATTAGTAGTTCTAGACCAACTCAATTTGCTAAGGTGTGTTTGACTCAGCGATTTGTTAATTTAATTTTGTGGTTTCATTTTTTTTTTTATATAATTAGAAAAAAAGTAAGAAAGAGACCAAGAGAAAAAAAAAAAAGTATGAACTAAGCCAAAACTAGACATGCCCAAACGGGGAACCCGGTTCGAACCGAACCGAACCGCCAAAATCGCATAAACCGAACCGTGAGAACCGGAACCGCCCTGAACCGGAACCGGTTACGGTTCGGTTTCGGTTTCCAATTTCTCAAAACCGTGAACCGCCGGTTTGGAAGGAACCGGAACCGCCGGTTCCAAACCGTGAAAATCGCCAAAATTTAAATTTTTATTTTGAAATTGCCTTGTTTACTCTATAATTTCAAAAATAAAAAGTTTACAAAGTTTCAAAATTCAAAAATGCTTTGTACAAAGTTTTAAGATGAAATCTTTTTAAAAAAATTATAAGAAAATATTAAAAATAATTAAAAATTACGGTTTGGGAAGAAAAAGGGTTCGAACCGAACCGTAAGTGATTTGTCGGTCGGTTACGGTTTGTTGTCGGCGGTTTTGGAACCGCGGTTCGAACGTTTGGGCATGTCTAGCCAAAACTGCAAGCAAGTCAGTCTATTCAAGGAAGTCATATATAAGACAACAATACTAGTACCGATATATATATATATATATATATATATATATATAAATTTAAATATTTAAAGTTGGTGAGGATGCCTCAACTTTTGATTCTTTTAATTCTCAAGTCTTCAACTTTTAATATTAATAGGAAAAGAACTTTAGAAAATAAAATAATATTGTAAATGAGATTTGAACCCACACCCTTTTAAATATGATTATACACCTTAAATCAACTCAATCAATTATATTATATGTAAATATTTTTAAAATATATTATATTATTCTATAAATTATTTTATAATATAAACCAACTAGATTTTATTTTTATAAATAATATTCTCTTTATGTCAAATTAGGTCTCATATTCTTATTTAAGACGTCCTAAAATAATGTATATAATATGTGATTCATATCAACAAAATTTTAAATTATTTATTCAAAATTGATGCTTATGTTTTTTTTTGATATTTGTATAATTTATTTTTTAAATTGATAGTGTATAAAAAATATGTAAATATAGTATCCAACTAAACATTTTCTAATCATTGAATGATCTTCAAAAATTATTTCAAAAAATATAATTATATTCAATCCTTGAACAATTCTCATTTGTTCAAAAAAATGTTATATTTCTTCAATATGTGCCAAAGTAAATATTTTAGTTTTAATTTTATAATTTTTTTCAAATATTTGTCTAAAATATTTTCATTAAGTGCAAGATGAAAAAAAGAGATAAAGAAACTCAATAATATGATATCATTAAAGGATACTTAAAAAATTAAAAAATGTATAAAAACAAAAATACATGTATTGACCACCAATAAAAAACACTTATTTTGAAATGAAAATATTACTCAATAATAATAATTTTGTCAGACATTAAGTCAATAAACTTTTGTCAGACATTAAGTCAATAAACTTCTATATTCAATAATAATAATTTTTTTCAAAAATATTTTTAAAATGTATCAATTAAACAAAAAAGTTAAATTATACACGTACATTTACATTGCACGGACTCTATAACTAGTATACTTTATAGATAAACCTAAGCTATTTACATTGGAGGTGACATGGACAATTGTTCCTACTTAATCATTAATACTTAATCAAAACTATCCCTGATATGAAGTAATATTATACTTCCCACTATTTACTATTTCTTCTTATTTATTGTCACTTCTTTTTGATATTGTTGAATTTAGTTATATATAACTTTATAATGATGTTATAACTTATAAGTACTTATAATCTTAATGTGAATGATAACTTACATTTAAAACTTTCTACTTTGATTGTTTAAATTTATTCTTTTCAAATTAGAAAAGTGAAATGTTGAATTTTATTTATAAAATACATGGCCCCGTGCTTTAAGCACGGGTTAATAACTAGATTTTTGTTGATTGTTTAAATTTATTCTTTTTTAAATAAAAAAGTAAAATGTTGATTGTTTAAAATTATTCTTTTTATATATTTTATACTCCCCCTGTCCCTAAATTATTGTCTTGTTCTTTTTTTCGTCCGTTCTAAAATAATTATCTTGTTTGAAAGTTTTTTTTTAGGATAATACTTTTACCATTTTATCATTATTTTTTCTTCCTACTTTAATTATGAGCCGCATGCACATGGACATTAAAGAAAACTACACACTATACCAATATTAATAATCAAATTAATTATTTTTTTTAATCTGTGTATTGAGTCAAAAAAGATAATAATTTGAGGACGGAGGGAGTAATAATTACATATTATATTGTGATTGTTGAATAATTTGAAATCATGCTAAGAAATAATTTTCTCTGTATTTATGTAGATTTGGTGCATCGTAGGAATGGTTAACTAGTTTGATTCCTTAAAATGAATTACTCAGTTCACAGAATCTATTAGAGAGGTTTCGAGTCAAGTAGGAAGGCGGTTATGGTGATGTAATGTCCGTTACTAACGTCGTCCCGTTAACACCAAACGCTACATGCCTACATGCGGGATTGGAACCATATAGCGGGAGATGGATGGTCCCACCGCACGCGAGCCGGCAGACAGAGTGAAAGATGAACGGAAGGGGATGGGCGCACGTGAGCGGCTGTACTACAATTTGTTAATCTACACTACAGCTACTCTCCTTACCTCATGTCACGTGCGTAGGTAACGCCTACAACAATAATTAATGAAGTAAAATTTCAATTGATCGCTTAATACCGGAGACGGAGTAGTAGTTTGGGTCCCGTCATGTCATAATGTGTTAAGACGTATGCATGACACTCAACTCCACTAACTACCCCGACTCCCCCCCCCCCCCCCTCCCCACCAAAATTTATCTCCTTGATCCTTTTCATTTTCCGCATCATTTTTCCCTCTTAAGTGGATCGAAATGACCTAGTTTTTAAAAAAAATATTTTTATACATGGCACCAAAAAAATTGAAAAATAATACTCATAGTTTGTTCTTTCTTATTTTATACTCCCTCTGTTACGGCTAAGTGCTTTTGATTTTTTTAGATTTACTTAATTAAAGTTTAATTGATAATATATATATATTTATTTATTTTTATAAAATTATAAAAGTTGTAATACATAGTATTTATAATGTAATTTTTAATTAATAAAATTTTATTTTATAAAACATAAGTAAAGTATTTAAAATTTTGATTTAATTTTATATCATGTTGACTTTTAAAAATAAAAAATAGACTCTTTGCCTGAAATGGGCGAAGTATGTGTTTTTACAAATTAGGTAATTTTATTTAATCTTTTTTAATATTTTGAAAGTATTTCCCACTTTTGTCAAATTTCCAACTCGTCTTTTTTATGTCACAATTAATAAAGTATTATACCGAATTTGCTCTGAAAAGTTTCTAAAAGTAGAAAGAAAAGACTAATTTTGTAATGTCTTAAAATGAATTTGTTGACATTTATTTTTAAACAGAAAAAATATTAGAAATTTTATTTGTTAAAATACAATTGTGAATGAGGATTTATTAGAGCATAGACTAATTGAGTTGATCACGCCAAAAACTGTTCAAGTAACCACGTCGAGTCTATATGTACAGTTAGTTGATTGGTAGTAATCTCCGGCTCTCAATAGACAAGCTTAGCTGGAACTTGTCCACCGGATGATACCTGAGATGTCAAATGAAATCACCGTGAGGGAGTCGGACTTGGTCCGGCTAAAGCCCTCCGATGTGAGTGTGAGTATAGAGGAAGGGAAATATGGTCTCCGGTCAGTACTCAGATCACTCTTTGATATAAATGCACAAGAAGTTTTAAGAGTTTTGGTGGTTTAAAAGTAGTAAAAGCAACTTGGGCAATAAATGAAGACAATCACCTTGTATTTATATTGAAAGAATGTTTGTTGGGTGCAAGTGGAGTTGTCACATGCCAGCTCGGGATTGGCGAGAAAATGTCCATTTATGGGCGCCGTCGAAGCCATTGATGAATATTTATGGAAGGGTGATGTGCATTGATGGAAAATATTTGTTTCTTCCTTGGAACCTGTACAGATCTTCTAATCGTATCTCCAGCTAGGAGGTAGGTTGTTGCAGACCAATGAGAAGCTTGTCAGTGGTCGCCGGAATGACGTCGGAACAGGTTGACATTATGTGGCAGCTAGTGTTGACTTTCAACTGATTTCGGGGTCAGTGACCTTGGTGTTATAGCTCAGCAGCTCGGGCTACGGATCTGCGAGCTAGGGTGATGGATGGCTAACGAGTTAGCATGATACCCGAGTTTGCGGAGAAGCTCAGGACGCCGTGTTTTGACAAGTTGGTGTGATGCCCGAGTTCTCAACGAAGCTCAAAATAATCTTTCCTTGCTTCGAGCTCCAAGTCAGCTTGGCTATATATCATGTCTCTTGCCACGTGGTGGCTGAATACTTTAGTATCTTCAAGAGTAATACCATACGTATGTATTGAGGTGGAAATCATGTATCTAAGCTATTACTCTCTCAGTCCCTAAATTATTATCTTTTTTTTTTTTTCGTCTCAAAATAATTGTCTTGTTTTAAAATTTTTTTTTTATGATATCACTTCTACTATTTTACCCTAACTTTTTTCCCTTACTTTAATTATGGGCCCCATATACATGGTAATAAAGAAAACTACACACTATACTAATATTAATATCAAATTAATTATTTTTTTAATTAGTGTGTCGAGTCAAACAAAATAATAATTAAAAGACAGATGTAGTAGGATCTTAGTCATACATTAGGCCCAATAGCTCTATGGCTCTATCTTAGTCATACAATTGGGATCGACATTAGAGTATGGAATTATCTAGATAACCACAACTCCTTAATTAGGCAATAGACACGGCTAAATAGCTTTAGATTTTTAAAACAAAATAATTCTACATTATTCAAATAAATTGGATATGTCTATTGTTTAATAAAGTTCTTAATGAAATTTGGAACGAACTACAGCTTAAATATGGGATTTTAAACGTAAAACTTTTTTGGGTAAAAAAAAAGGTTGTGTTAAACGGCTTGAGATGACGGAAACTAGAAAGAGAGCACATCGCGGCCTGAGTTGGCCACGTGATTTGGGAGGCGGTAGGGAAGATGTAGGCAGACATTTTCCATATCACGTGATCCTACCCGCATTCCACGGAATATTCGACACGTCTCCAGCTCGATCACTTTATTTGAATAATGTTTATTAAAAAATTGATCAAGATGATAGAGTGCTAAATTAAACTAGTAAATCTTTAATATAGAAGTGCGAACACTCCAAAGCTCTCTGATAATTATTGAATGAATTAAAAACAAATGAATGAATAGTTAACTGATCCCTAAGCGGATACCTTAGGAGAGAATGTCCATGTTACTTACTATACTACATTGGAACTTTCTTATTGTATTATTTTCTTAATTTAATTGTTAACCATATCTTAAACTTTCTTTGTTAAAATAAAAAAATTGCTTGGCAATATTTACAAGCACCTATAATAATATACTCCTTTCATTTTTAAATTATTTTTTTAAATTTTTACTTTTTCTTTCTAATATAATTATGAATTATATACACATAAATATTAAAAAATATTATATATTATATAAATATTAATAATTAAATCAATCTATGTATCGAATTAAAGAATACAATAATTTAGGACCGTGGAGGGAGTAATAGTATTGCTTCTTCCAAGAAATGTACTTATAAACTTGTCCATTTCTACTACCAACTCTGACATTAACCTTCCGAAATGGCATTTCTTTTCTTTTCGTTTCCTTTTCCTTTTCAAATTATTTTTTGTGTTATTATTGAAGCATTTTTTTTCTCTTGAATAGTGTGTCAAGTACGCTGTTTCAAATAAATAGTTTATTTTTAAATTTTTTTAATTAACTTAATTAAAATTTGATTGATAATTTATATAAATTTATTTGTTTTTATAAAATTATAAAAGTTGCAATCCATAGTATTCCTAATATAGATTTTAATTACTGAAATTTTATTTCCTAAAATATAAGTAAAGTATGTAAAATTTTAATTTGATTTAGTTATATGTTAATTTTTAAAAATAAAAAGTAAAGATTTTAGCTGAAACGTACCGAGTATTCAGTAGTAGCAGCAATTACAAATTACATGAAAAGAAATAATATGAATACACATATTTTCACAATTTTTTATATAAATTTAAGTGTCAAAGCATGTACGTACTCCTACATGCTAAGTTTTTATAGTAATAGCTAATTAATTATATATGAGTCAGCTAATTTTACATAAAGAAAAATGGTGTATAAAGAAAATTTACATTTGCCTTACTTATTATCCTAAAAATGTACAACAATTATATTGTTAAGAGCTTCATCTTCCAGGTACCAATTTAATTTGATGATAACAGACCAAAAATTTTCTTTTCTTTTTTATACTGTAGTTGGTATTGTAACGGCCGATTAAAGCTAAAACTTACTCCTTATATATGGATTAATCCAACAGTTTCAGCTCTCATTTTAAATTTATACATGTTCAGATTGTCAGATATGACCAATAATTTCTATCATAATCACACACACTCCCAGCCCCCCACAAACACACCAAGAAATGGTAATAAAATGTTTAAATTTTTCCAATAAATTGAAAGAAAAGAAAGCCGCAAAGAGCACATTGCATCAGACACTTGAAGTATATAACTGGTATTTGGTAGTCATGATTTTAGAGGATAATGTAATTCTTGATGAGTAGGAACTTTTGTGAGACTGTTTTACGGATCTTAATTCGTAAGACTGATCTTCACTCGATTACAGTTTAGGCCACTAATACATGGTGGGTCAGATAAGGGAGATCCCTCTTAAAGAGAATATCTGTAAAACGATTTTTTTTAAATTTTTATCATTTTTGATTAGGGAGAAATTTTAAGTGTAAGTGTAGTGAATCAAACAACTTTGAAAATATCCATTAATCGAGGAGTCTATTTTACAAAAAATATTAAGAAATCAATTACGGTGAATAACTAAAACTTTCTATAATAAATAGTTGAACACCAAACAGTAAAATTTAAGCAATAGTGTTTTGACACATATAATAAAATTTAAAAAAAAATTAAAAAATGTACAAAAATGAGTTTAACGCGTTGAAAATCATTGAATGAAACGAGTGTTTCCTTATATTGTATAGTATAGATAGATGGATCGAGAGGCATGCCAATTGAAATGTTAGAGCAAAACCACAAAACTCCTAAGTCATAAAATACCAACTACAGTCATCATCTCTTTTCCCTCTTTTAAATACTCCATGCATGTATTTGATTCTTCATTTTATTTAATTTTGCCAGCTAATTTGTTTAAAGTCGTCCAATTCGGGAGCCATGCATGTTACACAATAATTCTTCTTAGTTTTAAAGTTACTTTATTTAATAAATTTCATATATGCCACTATATGTGTGTGTGTGTGTCTATATATATATATATATATATATATATATATATATTATTCTTATGAACCAAGATTATAAATATTAATGAATTAAAATTAAAATAATCTAGGCAACTCCTATGCCTTATAAAAATTAGCAATTAATTAAAATCATTAGAAAGCAATGAGACCTGTGTTCATGAACCTAATGTGCTGTCTTTACGTATTGGAATCTTTACCTTTGATTTATTTAATTATTTAATTCGGTAATGTTTGTTTTTGTTTCATTTACTTTTCTATATATATATATATATATATATATATATATATATATTCTAGCTAGGCTTACAAATTCATTTGATTATTTTGGTTTAGTTTTTCAATTATTAATGCAATCATATTATAAGGTTGCTTTGCTTCTAAACAATCATTGTAGGCCAGATGCTAGATAGATAGATAGATAGAGAATATCTGTATTGTGATTATTAAAACTAGAAAAAGTAGAAGAAATGATTAAAAGTGCACAAAAAGACCATTTTTTGTTTGCTCATCATCTATGAATATATAGATGGATAATATTTTAATTTAACTGCTTGGTTTCGAATTATTCCAGATTCATAGAGTGAATTTGATCTTTAACGTGAATTTAATCTTTAACAGTGGAGTATTAATTTCTTAAAAGTGTTTAAAAATAATTATTTAAAAAAATTCCTTATAACATCAGTTCTAAAATAATACTGTAATGTATATCTTTTTGGTTTGTAATTCAGTAATTGTGATTCTAAGACCAAGGTATTATTAAACTTGTCCTACACTAATTAAGAGATGTTTTCAAGCTGTCACCCGGCACAAGTAAAGCTCCATTTAAATAGATGGTTCATTTGGTACTTACTCAAAAAAAAAAAACGTAATTCTTATTTTCTCTTTGACTTGTCTACAAATTAGTTTTATTTTTCTTAATTCGTGGACGGAGAGAGTAGCTATTTTTTTTCTTAATCCGTGTACTATTTTTTGAAAAGGGAGTAATTTTTGTAATTTTAGAATAGTCAATAAAAAAAAAGAAAAAAGAAAAGAGAATTGAACCACAAAAGCAACCAAAAATAAAAAATAAAAAAGTGGGAGGCTACAATGACGACAACAGTGAGGTGGGTAATAAAAAGGGTAGTGTTGTAAAACGTCGCGGATCGATCTGTTGTTTTTTGCACGTGAGTCAGGTGGGGTCCACTCTCCACAGTCCCACTGCGACACGAGCGTGCATGAATTTAATACGACCCCACTTTGCGCGGCTTTATTTTATTTAGTATTTATTTCCCACTTTTTCAACTTGCCAATTGTCTCTTTCTTTAGTTTTCTTGGATGTTGAGGGATTGAAAGAAGGATGAAGGCCTGGTTCCAAAATAATGGAGTAATAAAACTAGAAAAAGACAAGTAGCAACAATTCTCAAATTTTATTTTTGGTTGAGAAAAACTAAGATTAATTGCTGCATCAGCTGCATCTCAAAACTCTCTACTATACTCATCTGCAGGTGTTTGTGTTTTGACCTTTCTCTTTTAATTGGCTTGATCTTCCGAAGGTTCACTTTGGCACTTAACCTCAAATTCCAAAAATAAATTCCATTATTCATTCAAGGCAGGCTTCGTTATCGATGTGATAAAAGATGATGATAGACCCAACCAACAATTATAAGCATTGATCTGCACCGTGATCGCGCGAGCTATTAACTGCATGCATAAATTTATAACTACGTACGTACGGCAAGTAAAGTAAAAATGTAAAAAATTTCCTTAATTACGAGACCACTTGCTAAACACTTAAGATAAAGGTCTGGCCTGGTGTTTGTTTTGTTTGTATATGCTTTGGTCAAGAGTGGTCACTCTTCTAAATACATACATACATACTAGGTGGACAAGGATCGATATGGTCCATTTTGCTGTCCTCCTATGTATCCTAGTTAATTACTTACTTACTACTCCCCCCGCCCCCTCCCCACCCCACTCCATGGACAGATCATAGATATGATCAAGAGAAATAAGATAATTATCTCTCTCTCTCTTTGTGGAGGGTAAAACAGACAACACACATGTTGTGAATTGTGATGTTGAGCTTAACTCCTTCAAACTAAGAGATATATACCATGTGTAGATGTGACACCATTAATTAGTACATGCTCCTAATTAAAATGGTCAATATATATATATATATATATATATATATATTGGAATCAAATCTCTTGTGCCACAAATTGTGTGTCACTTTCATCTCAACCATTGATTTATTTATCTCAATTATTTACATTAAAATCACTTTAAAAAATCAATGATTGAGATGAAAAGGGCACACAAATGACACACATTTTGTGGCACAGGAGATTTGATTCCATATATATTACATACTCCCTGTGTTCCCTAATTCTTTTGGGAACATTTTAAATTAATTAATTGCCCCCTTTTTTCTTGTAAAGTATTTTTGTAAAGCAAATTCATCATAATATCCTTGTCAATTATGAGATGATACAATACGAGGGACTCATTGATTTAACATTACTAGCTAATAATTTAAAAATATTATAAAAAATTATATAAAAATAATTATTTTCTTAAAACTCATATAAAGTCAATAGAAAACACTAATTGCATCATCGGGATTACATAATTGCTTGCAATACCTAAGCATTATTCTGAGAAAAAAAATGTTTTCTGCCACAGCCTAAACCAAAGGATCAAATATGACGTTTTAAATGCAGATGTTTCTTGGGACCATTTTCAGCCCCTATAACATAAAACTCATTAGATGGAAAGATTAATACTAGATTTTGTTACTCTATATGTAGCGATAAGCAATGAGACTGCACTTATTTTGAGGTATCATAGCCGCTAAACGCAGTCTCCCTATACGCTAAACACGACTTCCTGCAAATTTACTAACTTGTCCTCACCTTTTATACGTAGAAAATATTCAACTTAAAACTTTCACTTTCATTTGCGTCGAATGTGTATATTTTTGACATATTTTGTATTAAATTTTTTAGTGGTTCGTTTATCGAATGACAAAGATAATTGTTGAAATGTGCTCTACTCCTTGAGAACATCGAAATCGTATATTTATTCGTCCAAAATGATGTTTGTATGATGGAGATATTAATATCTAAAGTAGGTGAGTTGAAATTGGATAATTGAGTTTGTTCCACATTGGAAGGAAAGTAAAGACAATGCTAGTTTATATACAAGCTTCTTTCTTGTAAGGAGTAACCTTGTATTGTATAGAGGCTCTCTCTCACACGCATCCCCGCAAGGGACGGGTGCAAATCTGAATCAAATCAAATCCCTTAGACTAGCCCAAATTTTGCTATTTGGTGCATGTCCTCCCCTTTTTTTTATGCGCGCATGTACCCATTTTTAAATTTTAAAAAAAATATAAATCATAACTCAATAATAATAATAAAAAAATTTAATACAAAATATATAAAAAATATACGTACCCAAAACATACATATCCAATGATAAGTTAGTAATTTCTTCACCCAGCGTTTACCGTATAGGGACTGTGTTTAGCGCTCCCATAATGACAGACATATGGCATGTGTTGAAATGAAACGTGTACGTTGAGAAGTGAAAGAAGTACACACAATGTTTTTAGGGGGGTTGGGTAGCCCATCTTCTGAACCGAAAAGATTTTGTCAGGCCAAAGATGTTTGTGTGGTATTTACGCACTCTAATGTGAACGCTTATTCTTCATTGTCGGAGCTTAAATTAGAATTTATCTGAACCGAAATTTATCATCGTAACATGCGGTTGTTTAGAGCATCCACAATAATATATTTTTATATCACACTTTAAATACCTCATTTTTCGTTCAAATTTTACTTTTTTAACACTCTAAAAATAAATCTACTCCAACAAACATTCTCTATACGACCCTCTAAAAATTAAATATCTCTCATCTCAACTAACAAATCTAACTACTATTATATTTTTCCTCTTTTATTTATATTTTTTTACTACAATTAAAATAAAATGTTTTAAATTTTATATACTATGAAAAGTATATTGTACTTTCTTCGTTCCTAAATTATTGTCTTGTTTGACCCGGCACACAGATTAAAATTTTTTTTTGACTTGATTATTAATATTGATATAATGTGTAATTTCCTTTAATGCTTATGTGTATATGACTCATAATTAAAGTAGGGAGAAAAATAAGGGTAAAATAGTAAAAATGATCTCCTAAACTATGAAAATTTAAAACAAGACAATTATTTAGAGACGGATAAAAAAAAAGATAATTATTTAGGGACAGATAAAAAAATAAGACAATAATTTAAAGACGGAGAGAGTATATTTTAATAATTTTCATTTCAAAATATTAAACAAAAGTATATTGTGTTCAAATAAAGTGAAAAAAATGTAGAGGATTTGAGTTACTATTAATGTTAAAACTCACCCTATATTTAGAGGATGATGTAATTGATTTTAGAGATAGATGGTAAATTAGAGAGACTATTGTATGATCAAGGGAGAATAAATATCTCTAAAATTATTTTTAGGGGCGATTGAGGGTTCCCACTGGGACTTACTTAACAAGATTCTTAATCCATTTAATACAGACAGATGCCCTAAACCCTAAATTTATCTTCTTAACACCCCAAGTTTAGAATCACAAATTATCATACTCCATTGGTAGCAAATTGAGTATTTTTATTACTCCCTCCGTCCTCAAATTATTATCTTATTTAATTTAATATATAGATTAAAAAAATTAATTACCTTAATTATTAATATTGGTATAGTGTATAGTTTTTATTAATATTTATGTGCATGTGGCTAATAATTAAAGTAGGAAGAAAAAGTAAAGGTAAAACGGTAAAAATATTGTCCTAAAAAGAAAATTTTCAAACAAGACAATTATTTTGGGACGGATAAAAAAGAAAAGCAAGGCAATAATTTAGGGATGGAGGGAGTATTATTATTATTATTATTATTATTATTTTGTAAAAACTAACAAAATTATTTTTAGGGTATTTTAGCAGTACATATACTAGAAATACTAGCATATTTAGGATAAGAGATCGCAAAATTGAATTTTGTTACTATGTAAAAAGGGACAATTATATTTAGATAAACAAAATTGAAAAAGAGGACAAGCAGGATCTAATACCGATTGTACCCTTATTTAACGGCATTAGAAATCAACAAAAATCTAACAAAATCGAATAAATACTTAATGTAGTTATGGATATATTGAGAAATTAGTTAATGGATATATATTGGAGTTTAAAGGACTCCTATTTTGAAAATTAAACTTTTCCATAATGCATTTAACATTCATATATTTATCTTAAATTGCATTAAGATTACATTTTTTTTTTGTATGACACGTAAAATCAACTTCTTATTTCCTAGAAATAAAAAAAAAAAAAAGGTTATGAAACTTGATAACATAAATTTGGGATTGAGATTTTCTTTTTTCTAAAAACGAAAATGGAAAGAAAAGCTCTTCTTATAGAACGAATTCATGTTTGACTCTGGAAAAAGAATTAAAATAACAAGTTGACTCTCTCACCTTTTTTTATTTTTTTCAATTGTAATAAAATAAAAATCTAGAATCAAGCAATTAAATTAAAAATAAATACACACCCTATATATTTTTATCAGTTAAATTATGAACGTAAATACACCCTGTTTATTTTCATCAATGTAAAAATTTGCTTCTCTAATCTCCAGTATGATAAAATTTAAGCGAACCTTCTAATCTTGTACATAAAGGAGAAAGAAAAAGAGTAGTGCTAAATAGATCAATTTGATCAGACTCAAAAACTTTTATTGTTCTCAAAATTCCTTAAAAGAACATTTATTGCTCCCTATATCAATTGAAAAAATATTTACATCGTTTACATATTTATTATTCATGAAAAAAGAGTGCAATTTTTAATAAAGAGTACTTTAGGTAAAATACTTTAAGATTTTCTTGGGTATTACTAAAATTCCTCATTAATCCGGATCAAATTAGTTCATCAGATTTATTGTAAAATAATATTCCCTCCGTCTCTTAATTATTGTCTTATTTGACTCGGTATAAGGATTAAGCAAAATTAATTGACTTGATTATTAATATTAGTGTAATTTATAATTTTTTTAAAATTTATATGTATGTCGTCCATAATTAAAATAAAAAAATAATAAAAATAATGTTTAATTTTTTAAAAAAATAAAATAATTATTTTGAGACGAATAAAAAAGGAAAAGAAGAGAATAATTTAGTGACGGAGGGAGTCTGTTTTACCCAACTCACTTGAAGGAGATTAACTGTAATTTTGATTGAAGATAAAAAGCGTACGTATAAAGTAGGATTAATAAAATAAAGGGGGTGTGTGTGTGTGTGCGAGAGAGAGAGAGAGAGAGAGAGAGAGAGAGAGAGATCTGGAGCACATGGGAGAGCTAAGGAGAAGGGAGGCCCGCATTTCACGGTACAGCCGAAGAAACAATTTTATTTGATGACAGAGGAGACAGCAGAGGTGCTGCACGTGACCTATCTTGCTTTGCAGCAAACATCCTCTGCCTTTCCCTTTCTCTCTCCCATTCAAATTAAAAATAGAAAAAACCTTCAAAATAGTCTCTACATTTATGTCTATTTCCCAATTTAGTACCTCCATTCAAAAAGTAATCAGATATCACCTTTGATATGTAGTTTTAATCAAATTTAGTCCTTCTATCAATCTTTTCATTAAGTTTTCCGTTAAATAGCCATGTGTCTACCACATGTTCCAAATTTTATAAATATTACTATTGTCTTTTTCTGATAAATAAATATGATTAAAATAAACAAATTTTATAAAATACCTTTTCTATTTCCTTCTCCCTTCCTCTTAATTTTTTCTTTAATTGAAAAAATTAGAAAATAATAATAATTCTGTTGTTAACAACATCATAAAAATTTATTTTAGCATAAATCATCTTAAGTAAATTGACTTGGGATATTTTTATTTTTGATTTTTCTTATTTGAGAAAGAATCTACACAACATATACGTTTTTTTTCCCTTTCTTTCCAACTAAAAAAATATAAAATAAAATTACAAGGTTTAGTGCTTTCGCTTTACAAAAATTTACAAGGTATTTAATAAGAAAAAATTACATAGAGAAAATAAAGCAACATCAATAATTAGATAATAGAGAAGTTCTTATATTAGGTTTTTCTTTGCAATAAAGAAAATAAGATGAAAAAGAGAGAAAATGAAATAAATATAATATTAGTTAATCGGAAAAAGATATCATTGAAAAAATAAACATTTACTGGAAAAAATGGTGATATGTTAGTTTATTAGAAAAAGACTACAAATATTACTAAAATTTAAAACCATGTGCTAGTCACATGGTCATTTAAAGGACAACATAATGGAAATTTGGATGAAAGGACAAAATTTGATAACTAGGATGACGTGTGATTAGGTTTTTGCGTCAATGTACTAAACCTTGTAATGAACATAAGTATAGGGACTATTATTAGTGTTTTCCCTAAAAAATAAATTGGAGCAATTAAATTAATTAATACTACCACTAGTTAATGGGGATCTGTGCACTAATCATAAGTAATTCTGGGACTGGGAGGGAGTATTATTGGTTTGTTAAACTTTTGTAGTCAACTCAACTGGTAACAGAGTTTGTTTTTGTGTCACAATCCCTATAAATTTAACTCTCTCACGTGATTCATCTACTACTTCTAGCTAAATTAATTGCCTACCAATTTAATGATCCATCCCACAATTCAGTGAGAGCTCGCTCGTCTAAGCCCTGATCCCCCAGCTTATGGTAGTAGTACAACCACTATCCACGTGCTTTGGTTCATTCAACTATTCCTCCCGTATCATACATACATACTACACCTCCGTTCTTAATTTACCTTACCTTATTAAATTATGTATTTTATTATTAAAAAAAAATAAAAAATTATCATCAAATTTACAATTGAATAACAATCTATTTAACTTAAAAATAGATGAAGTATCGAATTCTATTAAACACCCACGTCAACCTGATATTAATCTCAAAGTTATTGTTATCACTTATTCCCTCTGTTCAGACAAAGGGTCTATTTTTTTAAAAAAAAAAAAATTAATATGTGATTAAATTAAATTAAAATTTTACACACTTTACATATATATTAGGAGATAAAATTTAATTAATTAAAAACTACCTTAACAATACTATATATTACAACTTTCATAACTTTGTAAAAATAACTAAATTAATGTAAATTATTGGTCAAATAGTAATTAAGTTGACCCAAAAAAATTAAAAGTGAACTCTTTGCTTAAAACGAAGGGAATATCTACTTACTTTTCCTAGTTATCTTGTTAAGTTTTATGACTTTTATTTCAAAATAAGTGTTACTATTTTTAAAATAAAAAATTAACTTATGTTCTAAGGTCACGTATTAACACTTTTGTTTTATAAAATATTATTAATATCACAACTTACACAATTTTTAAAACCACAAACGTAAATAAAATGAAAAAACCTTTCAAAAATAGGTATTTATAACGTGCTCATATGACACATATTCATCGAACCTATTATTAATTTTTTTAAGTAGTTCTTATGTGAAACCGTCAATCGAATTAAAATAACCCAACACACTGTAGGTCGAGTTAGGAAGGTCCGTTTTACAAAAATAGCCTATAAGACCGTTTTTTCTAAGAGCCCGTTTTTCGTGCATTTTGGCCAAAATACAAGGTTAAAACACAGCTTATTTCCTTAACATAGCGTTTCAATGCTGTGGTAGAAAAAACTGATTATGAGTTTTAAAACTTTGGAATTTTTAATTTTTTTTCAAAACGCAAATTCTAAAAAGCAGTTGGAAAAAAAAAACTACATTTTAACATAATATTCCAAACGCATTTATAAAAAAAAAGATTGCATTTTAAATAATCTGCGTTTTTAAAACATAATATTTTTAAAATGCTTTATTTAAAAATTGTTACGCTAAACATGCTCTAAGTTTTGTTTTCATTTCTTAAACGTTGTTATTTGTAGGCTATGTTTGTTGGACCCAAAATATCTCAATCTGACATCTCATTTTTTTTAATCATCTCAAATTGTTTAATTTAAAAATTACATATTTTTCATAGAAAATTTGTTACGTTTCATAGCAATTGTTGTAAAAATATTGAAAGTAAATATTAGGCCCGCCGCAACGATGTCAAGTAAACGGCGTTAAATCACCACACAGCAAAACTTAAGAGTTCCGCCAGACGAAACGGAGACTGTATAAAGAGATGTCATATCAATTCTCACAGAAAATAATACTGAGAGGGAGAGGGAGAGTGAGAGAGAGAGAGAGTGATCTCCAACCTACAATCCTATCTTTCGCCGCACTGCTCGTTTTTCCTTATCATCACATACACAATACTTAGTTGTAGATTTATCGTTGGGATTGGGAAGTAACTCTATGCGACATTTCGTTATAGCAAAAACCACCATTTGATCCCCACCGAGGCCCTACCAACAAATCAATAAACCATCTTCCAAGACTCACTTTTGAGTTTTGAGTTTGAGACGACTACTTCCTCAACTTTGCTAATTCTCTTTCAGTTTCTTACTTTTTTGAAGAATCTTAGTGCTCAATTATGCAAAGTTGTTCATAGTTCAGATCGACCAAAGGTATGCATCTTCTCTACTTTTTCCCCCGGATCTTCACGTTTTCCTTTTCTTCTTACTTCCACCTGCAGAATTATTATGTGTTTGAGTTGAATTATGAGTAACTTAGTTGTTTAATGGACGTTTGTTTTAATTTGTTGAATTATGAATAATTCAATGGTAAAGTAGGCTTGTTTTCTTAAATTATGATGGAAGATACCGTTATACGCCGTGTTGTGATTTGTGAAGCGTTGTTTGTCTACTGAAACAAGTGAAGTTAAATTTTCTCAGGAAACAACTGTGTATATTTTTCGCTTCCAGCGTCTTTACGGTTTTAACCTTCTGCAATTCGCATCTGGAAAATTGGAGTGAGTTAATTTCGTCTGGATAATCGAATTTTGTGGACGGAAGAGGTGAATGCGCCTCCGATCCTCAAACGGAGGCGCAAAGTTTTTCACTGTCACCTACATGCATCAGATCTGAGAAGCCGGCCAAGTGTTTGAATATCGAACGTCTCAATTTCGCTTCATATTCTAAATTCCAGAAATTCACTTTCGCAACGCGCCAAGTTACACGACTACCATAATTAGATCCAAAAATTCAACATATATATCTAGCCTGTGGATGGAGCTGCCTCAACCACGTCCCTATGGAACCGAAGGTAAACTCATAAATGTAACATATCCACTCTCTCTCTCTCTCTCTCTCTCTCTCCACTCTCTCTCTCTCTCCACTCTCTCTCTCTCCCTCCCTCCGTCTCTAACCCACACACAGACACAGTGTGTGTCAGTATGTGAGTAGTGAATTATCTTTTTCGAAGAAAACAAAATCAGAATTTTTATAGAAATTGTAATATGGTGCTGTTGCCTGATGATGCTGCTATGTTAAATCACAGGTAGAAAACCAACGCACGACTTTCTTTCTCTTTATTCACCAGTTCAGCAAGATCCCAGGCCTTCTCAAGGTAATTTCATTTCTTTTCTCCTTTTTTTTTAAACATTATTTGAATTACGAAACTGAATTAATGTACTTTATCCTAAGTAATATAGACGGACACTGACCTTATTTATGTGGAGTATATGATTTAAATTGTTGAAAATTGTACTAAATAATTATGTTTGGAATGCTTGATTCTAGAGCTTGGAATTGAAATCGAAAGATTAATTTGAGCTCAAATTGTTTATCAAATTTTAATTTTAAAACTTGACATTAATGTTTTAAAGTTAATTTAACTACTCCATGTTTAGATAAATAATAATTTAATACTCTACTTTTATTTATTATTTTTAAAAATAAATAAAATTATTGTAAGTTACATTTTAAATAAATTTTTTAATAAAAAAGATAGATTAAATTATACTCTTCCGTAGTTGCTGTAAAAACGAAGTCATATAATAGGAGTAGTAGATATTTTTCAAAATGAAGTGACATGTAATTTAGTTGGTATGCACGTGTCTTTGTTGGAATGGCAATTATGGTTGTGATGTTTTTTCTATTTGTTGGTTGGGGGAGACGTGAGTGATGGAAAAGATATCAAAAAATATCGCGTATAAAAGCCCACGAGTGGTGGTGTTAGTGATCCTGTGTACCCGTGACCCACGTCTGAATCATGTTAATATGGATCTTGGGTTGCGTTTTGGTGGGCCATAGTTTTGAGATTATGATGACGCCACGCCACGAAATATATGAACGAGGTAGTGGGTTAGAGGTGGGGTCTGGGGGTTCGGGACCCAAATATGATTAATCCTTCAGGTCTTATACAGCAGGGTCAAGTATTATTTTCGGTCTTAGCACTATGGACAATTAACTGGAGACTACTCCTATTAAAACTGCTTAACCTGGACATAATTTCCAATAAATTTTGATTAATTGTTGAAAAAAAAAGAAGACGTCCAGATAATCACTTGATCAGTATAATGATCCTCTATTTATTAGGCACTCGAATTTGATTATGATAATTGTTTTTTAGTAGAAGTGACAAATTGAGCGAGGTATTTGATGTTAAGGTCCTGCACCTTGTCGTGTCTGAAACAATGATAAATCCGTCCGCCCCTTTGTTCAACTTTCGGAGAGAAAGTAGTGCTCCTTAAATCGTTGGCCATATGTTACATGATTTAGATAGTGGTTTAAAAAATTGCTAATGCAAGTTGTAAATTATTATTAAATGTCCTTCCAAATAATAGTCATCTTAAAGAAGTAAAACTATTACTCCTATCTTTCAAGGGAACTGAGGAATTGTTAGTTTGTACAGTTTCTGCCAAAAAAAAAAAAAACAGTACTAAGCTTGCTACTACAGCTACTGAGTAAATTAGCAATTACCTCCCAGAGGTTACTGAGGATATTGTGTTGTCCGTTGTCTTGATTCTTCAACGAAATGGAAGCCAACGTATAACAGAAGGGGTTCTAATATCAACCAACTGTTAGCCTGACGTGACAGCCACATCATAAAAAAATTAGTAGTTGAAAAATCAGTCCTCAGCATACACAGGCTGTATATTGGACATCCAATTGCAAAGAAGCGGCTTTAGAAAATACCGTTTGGAGCACAATAGGATCAACTTCCTCTAACTAGGCTAACCTACGTCTACTGGCTTGACATGCCTTCCGGTTGAGTTGTCATATGTCACAACCTCTCCTTCTCCTATTTTTAAGACAAGTCCTTGACTGTTATTCAATGTTGGACTGAATTCAGGCCAATTTGAAGTTCAAGAGTTTGGAATAAAATTGACAGAATTTTGTAGTATATATGTACTAGTTATCTGAGAGAAAATTTAACTCATTTCCTGAATGGATATGTAAATCATAAGTTTGGAGAAAACTTATTTCTCCTCCATCGTTACTTTGCAAATATAAGTACTATTTATTTTTGTATAAGTTTATCTGATAGAAAATATAACTTATCTTCATCATAATAATCATAATTTTGGAGTAATTGATTTCTTTTCCCTTCATCTTTACTTCACAAATATAAGTAGGTGCCTACCTTGAAACACACGACTTCTTGCAACCATTGGAGCGTGTAGGGAAGAACATTGCCAAGGAAGGAAATAAAATTGAAGTAACATCCATCGAAAAGCCTCCACCACCAGCTCCCCCACCTTCAGTGGAGCACACTCTTCCTGGTGGGATTGGAACTTACAGCATTAGTCACATTTCTTTTATCAATCAAAGCCAAAGGGTTCCTAAACCAGAAGGGGGCACATTTACAGTGGCGCAGTCAAGTAGTAGTGATAGAAACGATGAAAACTCAAACTGCAGTTCTTACACGGGCAGTGGGTTCACCTTGTGGGAAGAATCTGCAATGAAGAAGGGAAAGACAGGGAAGGAGAATATTGCTGGTGATAAACAAGTTATAAGAGGTAAATTAGCTGTCTCCCTGCTTTCTCTTAATATCCTATTGAATCAGGAGGCTGACCAAGATAAATAAATAAATCAATTAAATAGAATAGTAACAATGGTGTAAGTTCCGTATGTTCTTGTATACGCCTGTCAGAAAAATTGTCACCCTGGCCTTGAACAAAGGAGTTAGGGATGAAACATGCAATCATAACCATATTGGCGATGAGCATGATGTTATTGCCATTCCAGTACCAACCATAGAAGTCTATTCTCTAATACTTCATTTCTTTATCATGATTTTTAAGCTGCAATTTTCGTTGCTAGTATCATCACTGCCAAAGTGGCCAAGTCTTTTTCACAGAAGGAAATGTTAGCAATGAACCTGAATTTACGTTAAAAAGGCAGGGAACACTATGAATAGTGTCCTATAATCTAACTGGAATAATGGTCAATGGTACCAAGGGACATTGTGTCATCTCCAATTTTGTTGCTGGAAGTTCCACGTCTTACTACTGATAGGAAACTCATAGAAGTTTATGGGCTAGGTCAGGATGTCACCAGCTCTCTGCACCTCCCTCTCGCTTTTACATGGGTTTTATCCTCTTCAGTCAGTTGGACTATGACCATATAAAATACATGGGTGGCTATGGGGATACAGCCTTAGGTTGGGTTGTTTCCTACAACTCTTTCATAATTTATAAATCAATCTGATGATCTTCTATCTAGACTAAGAACATGAAGCTTTCCAGACACTGAAAATTTCTGTTTAGGTATGGCAGAAGCGGGGATGAGGATAGGAGGAGGGCAGTGGCCAACATCGCTGGAGCGGCCATCAATGTCCTCGTCAAACCATAACCAGCGTAGCACAACTCTCAGCTCCCTGTCATCTTCTCAGTTAGTTATTTTTTTCTCTACTCTTTTCGCATCCCTTGCTGTCCTATATAATTTTTCATTCATACAACCAAATCTAACACTTTCTGGTAACTTTGTAGGCCATCATCAGTTCAGAAGAATCAGAGTTTTGTTGATATGATAAAATCTGCCAGGAGTGCCCAAGAAGACGATGATGATGACGAGGAAGAGTTTGTTATTAAGAAAGAGCCATCATCCAATCACAAAGGTCTCTCTCTCTATTTGACACCCACAATCTTTTGCTCTCACCTAAATATCCCTGTGCTGACACCTGAGGAATTTTATCTATATTACACAGGCAATTTGTCGGTGACAGTTGACACAAAAGGCACTGATCAGAAGCCTAATACCCCTCGGTCGAAGCACTCTGCTACGGAGCAGCGTAGAAGGAGCAAAATCAATGACAGGCATGTGTAGCCACCGATCCTGACAAACCATACTTGCATTGACTGTAGTTTAATTATATGGGGCTCATGTGCAAATTTGCTATATCAACTGTGTTTAAATTTTGTTTGAGACTATAACCGCATTGCCCTATGCAAACCACAAAGCCCTGCATCTCAATATATTGGTCCCAGGGAAATTCTTTCACAAACAATTTAACATGAGTTGGAATTCCCGAAGTTAGTTTTCTCAGAGCTGGCTTTTTGTTCCTGTGGTTGGCGACGAGGTCCACATCCTCAAGTCACAGGTCTTGCATCTCAGATCGGATCCTCTATTCCAAAATGGTGTTTCATCTCCTATTCCAACCGTTGGATGTGCGCCACATGTGCATGTGAATAAACAACATTAATTACCCAGTGATTTTTTATGCACATGTGGCGCACATCCAACGGTTGGAATAGGAGATGGAACACCATTTTGGAATAGAGGATCCGATTTGCTTGCATCTTGCCCTAGTTATTCTCTCACAGCCAAATGGTTTGATTTGGAACCCTAAATTCAACATTTATATGTTAATTTCTAAATTAGGCCTCGGCGTGAAGTTTCTCTGTACTCTTACATATGATCTTGTTCATACCAATCTTAAAGAGGGCTGGTTTATTTTATCTCAAGAACCTCTTTGTATGACTATTGTTTAATTGCTCTCATATACTCCCTTTATGAGTAATAAGCACCTGTTTAATTTATTGAGGATGTGAATTCTGTTTCAATGTTAAAACTTATGCCATCTACATTTCCCATCTTTTTTGTTCCACTATATTCCAATTATGGAGTCAATTTACCGTTAATCTTATCTTTCCGTCTGTAATGAAAAACATTTATATTAATTTGGATAAAAATGTTTCTTTAAGTTAATTTAGATCAAGTCTTTCATGTAAAAAAAATCGTTGCCAACATATTGACATATGGTATTTTAAACCTATTGCAGATTTTCGATGTTGAGAGAGCTCATTCCTCGTAGTGACCAAAAGAGAGATAAGGCATCTTTCTTATTAGAGGTATGTGGAGAACACGGAAGTAATTTCTAGCTTTTTCGTTATCAATTTTATACTGAGATAAAGAATAAGCTATACTTTTTACTGATCCCAAGTCCATAACTTGTTTCTAGGTTATTGAGTACATTCAATATCTTCAAGAGAAAGTGCACAAGTATGAAGACTCATACCAGGGATGGAACAACGGACCAACAAAGTTGATCCCATGGGTAAATCTTATAGATTTCATATACTTTTTCTGTTTAGTTGTATCCTCAAAAACTTGCTGTTGACTTTGCCACCTTGATGCAAACAGGCCAATGGTCATAGACCGACGGAAGGTTTTATTGAACAACCTCAAGGAAGTACGTTGGGTCCAGCACTAGTATATGCCAAGTTTGATGAGAACAACATTAGTGTTCCCCCTACCATTCCCAGGAACGGCCAAAACCTAGTAGAATCTAACAGGAGTTCTGCTGATACTATCAAGGAATTGGATCATCACTCCAGACTGACAAATAAGGCCTCCCCTTTTCCTGCGCCACTTCAGTCAAACATCTTCTTGCCTGGTGGAAGCAGCAATGTTGCAGCCCCTCTTTCACCTAGACTGGTGTCAGGTACTGATAACGGGGCATCTCAGCCTCAATCCCAATTATGGAATAGCAGATCCTGTACAACAGACTGCAGTGAAAAGCTGAAAGAACAGGAACTAACGATTGAAAGTGGTAGGATTAGTGTCTCGGCTGTGTACTCTCAAGGGTGAGAATTTGCCATTCTTTATCCAAGCTGTTTTTTCTTGATTTCTTTCAAGGATTTCGATATTGACTAACAGTTTAATCGGTACATTGGTTTTAATCAGGTTGTTGAATACTCTAACTCAAGCACTTCAGAATTCTGGAGTGGATTTGTCTCAAGCCAACATCTCAGTGCAGATTGACCTTGGAAAGCGAGCAAATAGTACTACACTGAATTCCTCAACATCCATGAATAAGGTACTTTTATCTTTTAACAGGTTACTTGTTCACCCCGGTGAACGTACGTGAAGTCTGCAATTATAACCCCTAAGGCCTAACTCATTGACTTTGCTGTAGAAAAACGACATTCCCTCCAGCAATCAAGAGCTGTCACGGTCCAGATTAGCTAGCAGCTCCAGGGAAGAGAGTGATCATCAAGCCTTTAAGAGGTTCAAAACAAGCATAAGCTAGCCTAGTATGCCGATTCCATTGATATTCTTTTTCCTGATATAACAACCTACTCATTTTTTTGGCGTCCTCTTTACCTTCACCAGGGGTCAATATTTATGTCTTTCTTGTGACAAAGACATACTGTACATTAGTCGTTTGCTTTTTGAGTGTCGGGATGCACAGAATTTCCCGTCAAAAATGTATTATTCCTAGTTATTTGATTATCGTCACAGATAAGGCTTCCATTATTATGTTGAGAAGCTGTTTTTTTTTTTTAACCCATTGAAATTGAAGGCTTCCTTCCATGTGCAGTTTCGAAACTACTCCAATTATTATTTATTTTCAGACTGTACTACTGTAAGAGGATTTTGGTTATAATATAGGATGCTGTAACCGTTACTCCTAGTTTCATTTTCATTTGCAGTTGAAAAAAGCTTGTACAATTTAAAGCCCATTTGTTCGTGCGTTTTGGTCAAAACGCAAGGTTAAAATGCAACTTGATGAGACATAATCGTCCGGGCTTAGCCGGCCTCCGACCACGCTCACAGGGGTCTCCTCGCACCATGGCTGCGGGTTTTGTACTCTTCCCCATGTCCTGAATCTGGCACTGACTGCTTGGAATTTCACCTACAGCTCTCACCAAGATTCGAACCCTTGACCTCCAGGATATAGTCTTTGGTACTCATGTCCCTTGCCTAAATACTATATCCTGGAGGTCAAGGGAGAGTGAAATCCAAACCTAAACCCACGGCTATGTGCGGGACCCCTGTGCATGGTCGGAGGCCGGCTAAGCCCGGACGATTATGTCTCATCACAACTTATTCTTTAACTTAGCGTTTCAATGTTGCGGTAAAAAAAATGTGTATTTTCAAAACGTAGCTTCGTTTTAAAACACTGGAATTCTTAGTTTTTCTTAAAACACAGTTGGAAAAAAAAGATGTATTTTGACATAATATCTCAAACAGATTTATAAAAAAATGATGCGTTTTAAATAATCTGCGTTTTAAAAACGCTGCGTTTTACAAACAAAATCAAACCAGCAACAGATTTATTAATCATAGTCACCGGAGCAAACAAAGAAGAGTCGACCATCCACAAAGCTAGGAGTTTCAACCCAGGTTGAAGGACTAAGAAAATTGATCGCAGCCTTAGCAATAACATACGTAACAATATTAGACTCGACTAAGATGGCATAAAGAAAATGATGGATTTTCAGCAAAGAAGCTTCGACAACACGAAATTATACCACTAAACTTTAGAAAAACCAGCACTTGATAATCTCATTGCATCACACACACGTTTAGCATCGGATTTGAACACCACCTTCTCAAAACCAAGAGCCTTGATCCAAGTAAGTGCTTCCAAGAGACCCATTGCTTCCCCTTCATGAACATGAACCAAACCTGGGAAAAGCAGTGATTTACAAGCAATGAGGTTACCTTGGTCATCACGGACTGAAATACCCAAACCCGTCTTTCGCTGTTGAGCAAAGAAAGCTGCATCCATATTACACTTGACAAATGTGGGCGGAGGAAGATGCTAGCGACTACAACCAGAAGAGCACCTTCTACAATGACTGAGATTATGAACTGCCATCCAATCAAAGAGAACCCGGCCCCCCGATGCGAACTGTTGTCGATGGGTCGAAGTGTGACTGGTTCCAAAGCTCTCTATTACGTTAAGTTGCTTCCAAATATGCCATGCGATGGCAACAATTAACTCAGGTAGCCTCAAAATCATCCAATATGTTAAGGATCTGGAACACCCAATCGGAAATAGACGCAGCCTCCAAAGAAACCTTTTGAATACATTGAAAGAATGTGACTTCCTTCCAACAAGAGACTGAAAATGCACTATTATAATTAGCTGGCTTGGCCCAAGCTTTTTTTGTGACAACCCGTTTATAATGTTTATCCCATAGCCTAACACCAGGCCCAACTCCTTTGGCGGCCCGTCCATTGCTTGTGTAAAACCGAAGCTGGTGGCTTCCAGACTCTTCCCCCTTGTGCGCTCCTGCCTATCCGTTTCTCCCAGCCGCCGTGTTTAAACCTTTGGATCCCTCTTTCGTCACTGTAGGTTGCAGAGGGCTAAGAACAAATCTAGGGTTTGATTTGTTGGGATCTCAGTCATGCCTCTCTACCGTCATAGCCTTTTGTCTCTCTCTTCTCTCTTCTCTTGGTGAGTGTGTGAGAGTGTGTGTGAGAGAAACACTTGGGTCGAGCTCTTGAAGGTTGTACCTTCGGTGAGCTGGTGTTCTTGTTGTGTCCTTGAGGGTCTCGGGTTTCAGCTGGGTTAGGGAGACTGTGAGGGAGTCGTCAGTTGGTTCCTTCCGTGAGTGGCCACCGGAGTCTTGGTGACGGATTTGGGGCTTTGCGTGGGTGTCTCCTTTTGGTCTTGTGTGCTGGGTTTGAAGAACGGTAGACTCGTTTGATGGACTGTTGGTTCGAGAAGGGTTACTGAGCCGAGAGATGGACTGAGCCAAGGTGTAACCCACCCGTGACAGCGAGTCGGTGGTTTTATCGCCGTCGTGTTTTGTCCTCTTCCAGTCTCAGTGTGTTTCCTTTTTGTTCTTAATGTTTTCTTTCTATGTTCTTGCTCTGTTCTTCATTTGGTACTGACCTTCTGGTTTGTTGCAGGTTGCTGCATTAAAGGTCTTCATAGATCAGTTTCGATCTTCGGCTTTTCTTCCCATAGGGTAGCCTAAATGTTATCCCCACCCTCATTTGTGATCCGCGAGTGTCCAAGTGAGTTCTCCCTAGTTGGATTGTATTAGGTCCTTTTAATATTAAATCTGTAACATTTGTCGTTCGATTCTTTACGTGGTTTGCGATCAAAAATCCCAACAAGTGGTATTAGAGCTTCGGGTTGCGTACGGTGAATCGTACGTGTGTAGGGCTTCCTTCAATCCAAAAATTAGAAACTCTAACCTAGAGTTTCTGGGTGAGCTGGTCTTCCCTTCTTGCTTTAATTTTCACACTATAAATGCGTGGATGATTTATTTTGTGATTAAAGCTGCTATTGCATGATTTGTTGCTGTTAAATCTGTTTTAGTGCTACTGTCCTATCCTGTGTTAGCTTGTATCTGTTGGTTTGCTCTGTTTCATGTTGTTGCTGAAGTTGGTTTTCTAATCTTCTGTGGTTTTGCATGCTTAGAACTGATTTTATTCTGAGTTGGTGGTATTCTGCTTGGTTTTGTGAAGATCTGTTGTTGCATGCTGGTTACCTGCTTATAATCTGTTTTGTGGTTGATTGTTTCTATTGCTGTGTTTAAAATGGCTAGCTCTGCTTCGTATAGTTTAGAATTGTTTAATGGAAAAAATGATTTTTCGATATGGCAACAGAAAATGAAAGGGATTTTAATCAAAGAAAAAGTTTTCAAGGCCATAACATTAAACTTTATTGATAAAGATACAGAGTAAATTAGAGCTGAAATGGATGATTGCGCATATTCATCTATTATTTTAAACCTGTCCGACTCTGTTTTGCGAAAAGTTGGTAAGTTGGAATCTGCGAAAGCACTTTGGGAAAAACTAGAAGAGTTATATTTTGAAACTTCATTGCCTAACAAATTATATCCTCTAGAAAAGTTTTTTTGCTTTAAACTTGACTTGAGCAAAGATATGGATGAAAATCTTGATGTTTTTACAAAACTGGTACAAGATATTAAGCGAACCGG
Organism: Platycodon grandiflorus; assembly: GCA_016624345.1. NCBI lineage: Eukaryota > Viridiplantae > Streptophyta > Magnoliopsida > Asterales > Campanulaceae > Platycodon > Platycodon grandiflorus. The sequence continues at coordinate 20,584,394 of CM028362.1, read as the reverse complement.
TGACAAACACATTGACGAATATACCCCCAAAGTTCTTCTTAATGCCATTCCCGAGTGTTATCCGGAGGTGAAATCTGCGAACAAGTATGGTAGGGATGCCTTGACTTTAGACATAGTGATAAGTGGGTTAAAGAGTAAGGAATTAGAGTTAAGGGCTAGTGAGGGTTGAAGGGACTCTACCAGATTCATCTTACCTGGCAAGGTAACCATTACACGTGACGAGCTAGGCAGGCCAAGTAGGCAAACTGAGGAGAGCTCATTGCCCAACCCATATCAGAGGCGGATCCTTTCTGGCGATTACCGAGGTCTTCCTGACAAGCTGAGGGCTTGTCGACCTCAACAAGCTGCAAACTTAAAAACTCCGCCATATCAGGTCGTCATCTCAACGGACGACCTCGACGTACAAGGACGAGGTCGTCATCTCAACGGACGACCTCGACGTACAAGGACGAGGTCGTCATCTCAACGGACGACCTCGACATACAAGGACGAGGTCATCATCTCAACGAACGACCTCGACATACAAAGGACGAGGTCGTCATCTCAACAGACGACCTCGGCATACAAGGACGAGGTCGTCATCTCACGGACGACCTCGACATACAAGGACGAGGTCGTCATCTCAACGGACGACCTCGACATACAAGGACGAGGTCGTCATCTCACGGACGACCTCGACATACAAGGACGAGGTCGTCATCTCAACGGACGATCTCGACATACGAGGACGAGGTCGTCATCTCAACGGACGACCTCGACATATGACGACCTGGCAAAATCATACCACGTCAGATCGCTTACTTCATCAGTATACTCTCCCAAGAGCGCCGACCACAGGGACCCACAGTGCGACCTGGAAACATCCCAGGCTGACCACATCAACATCGGGCGACCTGGAGACATACCAGCCGACCTCGATGTGACCCCTCTCAGCTCGGCAAAACAGAGTCCTTTACGGAATCATCTCTCGCCTGGGAAGAGTCCTGCTACAACTATACATATCAGTCCTAAGCATATAAGGAAACGTATTCCGAATCCAACTAGGATTATGACTTATCTCCCTATAAATAGCACCCTCAACAGGCCTCATAAGGTACAGGCAAACTACTTGCTTACATACTTTCTTAGCTTTACCGCTCGCACGACGTATTACTAATTCTCACGCCTGAGGGTTATCGCTGGGACAACCCAGCACCCCTTACGGTGTTCTTTGTTGATCACAGGTTCAAGACTGCTTGCATAGCAAGGACCATCCCCCGCAACACAGCCGAAATCCTACCTAGACTATACACGTGGACCAGACACGTTCACACAATCTTTTTGGCGTGATCAAGGGTAGTTCGTTGACTTTCGGTGAGATCCATATGGTTAGAGGGAGGATGCAACATAGAAACAATTGGCAAAATAGGAATCAAGATCAAAATTTTGAAAATGAAATGGTAGGTCCAAGTCTAAATCAGTTCAGTGAAATAGAAATTGTTACAATTGTGGCATGTCAGGGCATTTTAAAAGGGAGTGTCCAAATCCTAAAAAGAAAGTTCAAAATGAGAATAAAAATGAGCTTAATGACTGTAATTTTGCCTCCGAGAGTGATGATGATGGTGATGCTTTTATGGTGTCGGAAATTTGTGAAATTGAATTGAATTCTGTGCTTTCTATTTCTGCATGTGAAAATGAGTGGCTTATTGATTCTGCATGTACGTTTCACATGATGCCTTATAAAAACATGTTTTCGTCATATAAAGAGGTAAAAATTGGAAAAGTTTCTTTGGCTAACAAGAAAACGTGTCAAATTGCTGGAATTGGCAATGTGTGCTTGAGATTTGATTCTGGATATATTTTGACTTTGAAAAATGTGAGACATGTGCCTGATTTGTGTAACAATTTGATGTCTTGTGAATGTTTAAGAAATGATGGGCTAGAGGGTAAATGGGGAAAGGGTTTGATGAAAATTTCAAAGGGAAACTTGGTAATTTTCAAAGCTGAAAAACAAAAGAATTTGTATGTTTGCAATGGTGTGCCTGTGTCTTTTAATGAAAATCAAACAAATGTTTTTGAGAATGACAAATCAGATTTGTGGCATAAAAGACTTGGTCACTTAAGTAGTAAAGGCTTAGAAATTTTACACAAAAATGGAGTTTTTGGTGATGATATGATTTCTTGTGTGCTTTTATGTGATGCTTGTGTGAATTGCAAACAACGTAGGGTTAGTTTTCCTCCTTCCCTTCTTGAAAAATACTCTAGCACAAATTTTCTGGAATTGATACATGCGGATGTGTGGGGACCCTCGTGTGGTCCCACACAATGTGGTAATAGATATTTTCTATCTATTGTTGATGACTTTTCACAGAAAGTCGGGGTTTTCCTCATAAAAGAAAAATGGGACGCTTTTGAAAAATTTAAAACTTGGAAAGTTTTGGTTGAAAATCAAAACGCTTAGGACGGATAATGGGGTAGAGTTCTGTAATCAAGAGTTTGAGAGATTTTGCGGTGAGAGTGGGATTGATCACGAAAAATCTTTCCCTAGCAATCTTGCGGAGCGCATGAGTCGAACTCTTTTAGAACGTGTGAGGGTGATGCTTGTATTGTCGGGTCTTCCCAAAGGGTTTTGGGGAGAGGTGGTTGTTACCGCCGCTTATGTGATGAATAGGTCCCCTTCTATACCGCTTAATGGAAAATGTCCTGAAGTTGTATTTTCTGGTTGTGATTTTGATTTTTCAAATTTGCGTGTTTTTTGTTGTGCCGCTTATGTTCACCGAGAGAACAACAAACTTGAATCTAGATTGGTTAGGTGTATCTTCTTAGGGTATACGAAGAGGGTGGGAGAGTATAGATTGTGGTTAAAAGAAGAAAATGATTTTAAAGTTATCATTTGTAGGGATGTTGTGTTTGACGAAACTGAATTCCCTTGTTTGCTTTTTGTTCAACCTATACTTGCTATTGATGTCCCCCTTCCCGTGGCTTCTATTGCGGTGGAGCACCCCTATGTGATGAGTTCTCTTGATGTGGGTCCAAGTGTGCAAACTGAAATGGAGGAAAATCCTGAATTTGTGCTTGCTAATCCTGAAATTGTTAATGGAGAAAATGAACAAAACGGGAGGATAAAAATGTGAGTGAAATTTCTAAAACTGAAAATTTAGGTGAGTGTCAACTTGTTGTGGCTACACCATCTAGTGTTGATATTAATTTTCACATTTTCTCGTATGTGTTTTGTGTGCTTAACAATTTCCATAAACTCATGATTTACAAAGGAGCTTTAAAATCTGAAAATCCTAGTGATTGGTTAAAAGTTCTAATTGAGAATATTAACTCTTTGCATGTGAACCATTCTTGAATTTTAGTGCCTCTAAATGTGGTTGGTTGTGTTAGATTTAAAGCTAGATTGCTTGTAAGGGGGTTTACTCTTTGTGAGGGGATTAGAGTTCAATGTGTTTTAATTGTCCAATTTCATTGGGAGTTAAAATGTTTTACGGTAACGAAATTTCAAATCTGTTTTAAAATTCTGAAATTTGATCCCGGTGATTGATTTTTGTGTTCCGTGCGTTACCCCGTAAATCCACTTCGCGCTTTGTGTGTGTTGTGGTGTCTCCCATGTTCCCACTTTGTGTGGTGGAGCATGTTAGACGGTTATTTCCCGTGCGTACTTCGTGTATGCCTCCCTTTGCTTGGTCCAGCTTTGTGTTGGAACAAGTGTGGGATAGGCGATGATGAACCCTTTTGTATAAACGTCCTTCGAGTCCTTGAGTTTTTCGTTGAACCAGCACTTGTTCCAAGGTGGAGATTGTTATAATTAGTTGGCTTGCATGGCCCAAGCTTCTTTTGTGGCAGCCCGTTTATAATGTTTATCCCATAGCCCAACACCAGGCCCAACTCCTTTGGCGGCCCGTCCATTGCTTGTGTAAAACCGGAAGCTGGTGGCTTTCAGACTCTTCCCCCTTGTGTGCTCCTGCCTATCCGTTTCTCCCAGCCGCCGTATTTAAACCTTTGGATCCTTCTTTCGTCACTGTAGGTTGCAGAGGGCTGAGAACAAATCTAGGGTTTGATTTGTTGGGATCTCAGCCGTGCCTCTCTACCGCCATAGCCTTTTGTCTCTCTCTTCTCTCTTCTCTTGGTGAGTGTGTGTGAGAGAAACACTTGGGTCGAGCTCTTGAATGTTGTACCTTCGGTGAGCCGGTGTTCTTGTTGTGTCCTTGAGGGTCTCAGGTTTCAGCTGGGTTAGGGAGACTGTGAGGGAGTCGTCGGTTGCTTCCTTTCGTGAGTGGCCACCGGAGTCTTGGTGACGGATTTGGGGCTGTGCGTGGGTGTCTCCTTTTGGTCTTGTGTGCTGGGTTTGAAGAGCGGTAGACTCGTTTGATGGACTGTTGGTTCGAGAAGGGTTACTGAGCCGAGAGATGGACTGAGCCGAGGTGTAACCCACCCGTGACGGCGAGTCGGTGGTTTTATCGCCGGTGTGTTTTGTCCTCTTCCAATCTCAGCATGTTTCCTTTTTGTTCTTAACATTTTCTTTCTACGTTCTTGCTCTGTTCTTCATTTGGTACTGACCTTCTGGTTTGTTGCAGGTTGCTGCATTAAAGGTCTTCATAGATCAGTTTCGATCTTTGGCTTTTCTTCCCATAGGGTAGCCTAAATGTTATCCCCCACCCCCATTTGTAATCCGCGAGTGTCCCAGTGAGTTCTCCCTAGTTAGATTGTATTAGGTCCTTTTAATATGAAATTTGTAACATTTGTCGTTCGATTCTGTACGTGGTCCGCGATCAAAAATCCCAATATGCACAGCTCACTAAAGAATGCCATGCATTTTCGTACAGGATGCTGTATCAACTTTTTTTGTATAGTAGTATGTTCCGCAAAATGTACATATGATATGTTATGCTCGTTGTTTCACTATAATGAGCCAGCCGTACTCTCAGCGATGCACCAGTAATATATACTGGAGTAGTACTTACTTGTTTTGATGACATTTTTAAGATTTGAAATTTAAGAAAGACTACCTGATTGGTTCTGGATTTCAGTTGTTTGCCGCTAAAAACCGAAACCAAATCGTTAGACCGGTTTCTCTAAAATCAAAACAACCGAAACCAAGCCACCAGTTGGGGCTTTTTTTTTAGTTATAACGGTATGGTTATGGTTATATTTCCCAATTTCCAACAATTATAAAAATTCACACAATTCTAGTTGGTAGCAAGTATGGAAGCTGCTATTCCTAAATTATCCCTCTCCAGTCATTGATTATATGTTTCAATTTGTAGGTTGCAGAACTTCAAATCGATCTGTAAGTATCAAAATTAAGATGATAGTAGTTACTACGTACTAGTTAAGTAGATTAGAGTGCATTGTTTGGGAGGTAGACAGGGAGGGTAGCTAGGGGTGTTGGTTCTATATATAATATTGCTCGATATAGGGTGTTGGTTCTATATATATATATATATATATATATATATATATATATATTCTCTGGTCTGAAAATAAGGTGGCTTTGCTTTCTATATACTGCTGTAGACTACGGTCTCCATGTGACATAATTAATTAATTTTTTTATTTTTTATATCCTAAATCTACCCTAAACTCCCAAAGACCTCCAACGAGATTCGACACTGGGACCAACAGCAGAGGAGTGATGTTTTAATCAGTAGAGCAATCACAGAATATCATGTGACATAATTAATTAAGAGGTGCAATATTTGTATGGTTCATTTGGAACCAAAACTGTGTTATTAATCGGGACTATCACGTGACCATGCTTCACTTCAAATCATATACTCTACTTCTTCCGTCTTATGTAGGTATTCGGATCTCATTTTGTTTTCACCCCCTAAAGTAAGGCTCCGTTTGTTTGTTTGTTTCAAAAAGAACTGACTTCCAGAAAATAATTTCTTGAAAATTAAAAAAATCTTCTATTTTTAAGTATTTGATAAATCTTTTGAAAATATGTTGAAAATAATTTTCAGGTGTAATGAAAAACACTAATGTATACATACAAATATTGTATTTTTTTAGTAGAACTTAAAAATTATAATTAAGTAATTCATTCGAAACTGTATAATAATTTAAAATAATTAGAATCCCATCGTATCCCATTTCTACTTTATTTTTGGGATAAGAGAAAGTATTCATAACAGAACAGGTTTAGCAAAGTTTATACAACTATATTTTTCAAAAATTGTTAAGAGAGAATTCAATATTCTATGGAATGCGTAATTTTATATATTTGTGTGCATGATAAGGCTCAATTTTTTGAAAAACGGTAATAAAGTTGTGAAGTTGAAAGGAAGAGAAAAGGACAAAAAAATAAAAATAATTTTTTTTTGGTAAAGTCTCTTTATTGCACCGTTGAAAGGCAATAGCATTACTATAATTTGCATCCAAGATATTGAAAAGCTTAGAAGGGAGAATCTTGAATAGGATTATTACCATTGCAAGCCTTCATGGAAATTTTGGAGAATGACTTACGAATACGATGCACAGATGAGATCATTGAATTGGAAAGTATTCTACATTAATGACTCATTTTCCAAATGTTACTCAAACACTGTAAAACTCGGAAATTATTTTTTGGAAAATATTTTTTGTAAAATAAACAGAGCCTAAATATTTTTATTTATTCTATTAGAAAGTTTCTATTTCAAATTTTTTTTAAATTGAGAAATAGATAAAGAAATATGTCTCATTAATTTAATATTGATAGAGAATAACTTAATGATACTAAAAGATAAGGACCATCAAATGTTTTCTTAATGATATTAAACTAATGTTTTATACTCTCATGTTCTCAAATAAGTGTTACTCTCTCCGTCCATTAATTATTATCTTGTTTGATCCGGTACAGAGATTAAAAAAAAGAAATTGACTTGATTATTAATATTGATATAATGTGTAATTTTCTTTAATGCCCATATGTATCTGGTCCATAATTGAAGTAGGGGAAAAAATAAGGGTAAAATAATAAAAGTAATGTCCTAAAAATGTAAGTTTTTAAATAAAATAATTATTTTGGGATAGACTAAAAAGGAAAGGAAGACAATAATTTATAAACGGAGAGAGTATATTTTAAATTTTTAAAACCACATCAATTGATTTAAAAAAAAAAAAAGAAATTTAACGTATATATTTTTAAATTATTTTTTAAATACAACATTAAGCACCAAAAATAAGGAGCCAAGGACAGCTAATGCTATTGTTGGTGGCTGCATAAGATAGGGGCCCAAAAACCTAATGGAATATTAATTTGGGCCCAATAGCTTACTCCACTTAGAGCAACTACAACAATAACCCTCTATATTCACACTTTAAACACTTTATTTTTCGTTTAAGTTTTATTTTTTTAACACTCTAAAAAAAACTCACTCCAACAAGCATTTTCTATACAATCCTCTAAAAATTAAATATTTCTCATTTCAACTAACAAATCTAACTACCATTTTATATTTATTTTATTTTTTTAGCACAATCGGAATGAAATATTTTAAATTTTATATTCTATAAAAATTATAGTACTTATATTTTAATAATTTCAATTTTCAATTTCAATCATCTAAAACACATATGTGACAAAACTAATAATTTAGCTACAACCATCATTAAATTTCTCTATTTTCAATAATATATTTAATTCTTTTTATTACATTAGATCCAAAATATTAATAGAGATGGGAATAAATCTTTCTTTGTGTGTGTGAAAGTGAAGGGCAGGGGAGGAGAGAGAAGAAATGGAGAAGGAACAGGAAGAAAAGGGAAGCAGGAGACAAAAAAAAAAAAAAGGTCATTGTTTATGTTAAAAGACATTCTACATTTGGAGAGTAGATTAGTTAGTTTTAGAGGAAGGGAATGGGGTAGAGTGTCCACTATAGGAGTAAGGGAAGGTAAAAGACTGTAAAAGAAGGTTTAGGGGGTGGGTGGGGGTCAGCCTGTGGACGGTCTTGCCTCCCACGCCTTACAAGTTACAGAAACCTATGTAGACTATGTTTGGTTTAGTGGTGGTGGCAGCAGCATGAAATTTAAATGTTTGCCATGTTTTCAAATAGACATCCCAAAACATGCAACTTTCCATTTAAAATCATTTTAGGCTATTGTCAGATCCCACAATCGACTTCATAAAAAGAATTTGAACGTAATTTAGATTAATTATCCTTTTGCAGAAATATAAAACTTGCACTTCTCTGAAAATTGAGTAGAATATTAATAAAAATCAAAATAATTAAGATCTTTTTTTTTTCTTTCTAAAATGAATGATGTATAATATTAAGTTGAGTGCCGCCCTCATAATTGGTTCTTAAACACTCTCTCTACTCCACGTAAACACTTCATTATTATATTTTGTAATGTTTTATCTAAAAAGTCCATCTTTAATAATTGTGTCTATAATCTTTGTAATTTTTTAACTTTATCCTTCATACGTGATATAAACGTGTTAACTATGATCAAGTATTTTGTATTCTCTCCTTTCCGGATAAATGTTCCTACTTTCTATTTTAGGTTCTCCCAACAAACGTTCCTAAAGACTTTTTATCTACCTATTCTCTATTATTTTTTCTAATATACCCTTAAAGTTTTATTTAATATAGCACATCACAAATAAACTTAATTATTTAAAGTAGTTGAACTCAATTAATGTTCATGGGTATTATGGTCGGAACACATTTTATAACACATCATTAATTATATTTTTTAATTTCTATATTTTATCTACTAGAAATATTTATCCGAACGGAGGAGTAACTATTAATAAATCTTATGAGACTTATATATCGTTATGTTTGAGTAGAACGAAGAGAGAGTATAAGTAATTATTAGCGTTGGATCAGGTGAAAGATCCATGTTATTTAAAATAGAAAGGATGTCCTCGTTCCCCTATGCCGTCAACTATTAGTTTATTTGTATGGGGGAGATAGATAGCTTAAGAAGTTAAAAAGTAGGATTTAAGTAATGCTAATATATTCATGGCCAAAATATTATTTATCCCTCAAAGTATCCACTAAATATTAGTTTGTTAACCATATTCAATTTTGTCCTATTACAGTTTCTAATGTTGTCATTTGTCCCATTTTTACCCCTGAGTTGGACGGACGTTAGGAATATATCGTTAAGTCGCACGTGGTCTTCTACGTGCGGGGCAATTTGGTCTTTATCCATTTCACTTTGATTTCTGTGGCTTTGACTTCAAAAAGACCACCTCGTTTGGTACAACGCTTTCGGAGAAACAATCGTAGCGGTCACGGTGGCTGCCCCATCGGAGCCAGCTCCAGCGAAAGAATCAGCCGCCGTCCCAGCGACAGAAACCAAAGAGGAATCCGTCAAAACCCCACCACCCCACCGAAAGAAGTCTCCATCTAGGGAATCCCTCTCCTTGCCGATAGGCGTAGCGACGTAGTCCTCTTAAAATTCCTCCGTGTTAGAGACTTCAAGGTAAAAGAAGCCTTCGTGATGCTAAAATCGGTTGTGGCATGGTGGAACAAATTCAGAATCGAATCTCTACTTGAAGAAAACTTCGGAACTGAGCAAGACAAGGTTTTCAATCTATAGGGATACGATAAAGAAGGCTACCTAGTCTACTACAATGTCTTCAGAGAATACCAGAATTAGGAATTGTATCAGAACATATTCGCCGACAAGGAGAAGAGAACCAAATTTCTTCGATAAAGGATTCAGTTCTTGGAGAAGAGTATTAGAGAGCTCGATTTCAGCCCTGATGGAATTTACACTTTTGTTCAGGTCAATGATCTCAAGAATTCGCCTGGAATTTTCCAGAGGGAGCTCCGACAAGCCACCAATCAAACCCTCCAATTGCTCCAGGACAACTACCTTGAATTTGTTGCCAAACAGGTATAAACCCTAATCCCTTCTCTTTTTTTTTTTTCCTTCTCAAAGATATAAACTTTTTCTAATTTAGTGACAATTAACTGTTGGGTTTGTCTTTATAAATGTAGGTCTTCTTGTTTTGATGTGATATATGTTCAATTTTTATGTTCGCCTGGACTTTTCTGGAGGGAGCTCTGACAAGCCACCAATCAAGCCCTCCAATTGCTCCAAGACAACTGACCTGAATTTGTTGCCGCTACCTTCGGCTGCCGTCGCTAGAATAGACAACATCCCTACAATATAGTAACTGGTTTAGACATTGACTAGATTGACTAGGTTTGAGGGCAATATAGTAATTTTCAGATTTTACTTGTCATATACAAAGTACATGACCAACTTCTGTTAATTTATTTAACGTCCGTTCAACCAAGGGGTGAAAATGGGATAAATGGCAACATTTGATACCATAATGAGACAAAATAAAATATAAATAACAAACTGAAATTTAGTGAATACTTTGGGGGGGAAAAAAAAAGTATTTTGGCCCATATTCATTCTCCAAGTTAAGCTAATCTCTCACCAAACATCATTATCACTATCTATCTCCTTCATTCAATCTCCATTCTTTAAAAATGAATCTCTATAAAGTAATACTCTCTCATTTTTTAAATTATTATCTTACTTTTATTTTTTATCAGTCCCTAAATAACTGTTTTATTTGAAACTTAGTTTTTTAGGATATCACTTTTACTAATTTATTTTTACTTTTTATCCCTACTTTAATTATTACACATATACATATGGACATTAAAAGAAACTATACATTATACTAATATTAATAATCAAGACAATTATTTTTTTAATCCGTGTGCCGGGTCAAACAAGACAATAATTTAAGTACGGAGGAGTGTTACTCTTTTTTTTTTTTTGTTGAAACCAGGGGAGTATTACTCTTGTTTACGGAGAAAGTGCTAGCTATATTTAAGCATTTGTCCAGGGGTTTGTTTCCCTTTTGCACTTAATTGAATAAAGTCTCTTGTGAAAGTTGTTGACTTGAGCGATTCGACTTTTGGCCGATTGTGATGTGCGCCTTAAGTAAAGCAACGGTCGAATTGGTACCAATTTTTACTGGGATCATTAGGGGCTATCTTCTTTAGTTAGATATAGACAAATAGTTATAAGATCAATTCAAGAGAGGCCAACTCGAACCTCGAGGCTAGGCTTTTGGCTCCTTGGATCATTCAATCAATCACATAGAATATGCAAAATTATCCTTACATAGAAGATCTTCTTCAGATTTTGTACAAATTATCCGCCCTCACCAAACTTTCAATTGTGTTTAGGGTTTGGATGGGTGATTCGGAGGTGCTTTAGCTCGATTTGTTATTTCATCTTTTTATTTTTCATTTCATAGCTTTCATCTTTATTTTTTTATTTATTTAAACTTTTGCAAAACTACAACTAAAACTACAAACATCAATTACTCAACACTGACAATATACTGTTTCCTTCTTATCTGAGTGAGTGTTAACATAATGCAAAGAATAACGCTACGTGCACCTAAAGTGTGCACCAAATGTGTAATGCTATATTATTGTCAGATTAGAATATTAGATATAAGCTCTTAAAAAATTGAGATAAAGAATTAAATTGGAAGGGATTAGATAAGTCGCAATCAAATTTAAATCTAGGCACGGGTGGCAATTCGTGTTGTTGTATCGTGTTCGTACCGCACTATCGTGTTTTCATGTTATCTATCTTATTTGATCATAAATATAACAATAAATATTATTTTAACAAAATTTTTTAATTTCGTACTTTCATATCGTATCATTTCTCTCTATAATTCGTATTTATAATTGTATCGTACTAATTTGTATGTATCGTGTTAATCATTGTCACCCCTAAATCCTCCGTAACAACGGACCCCCTAACATTAGAACGTCAGACTCACGAGGGAGGGAGGGATCACCTACACCTACACCTACCACTAATTCGGGGTTGGGGTAATCGGAATATGCTTAAAATGCCAGTTGTAATACCCACGGAATGTTGTGACTATTCATTCCCCTTGCCCTGTATCAGTATCACACATTCTATGATTGCCCAACTACTCAAACTGGTTGGTTAGTGCGTACCATGACCATGATCTCCCAAAACCAAAGAAAATAAAAACATAAAAATATAAATGAAATGGAGAGCCAAATTAGCAAACAAAAATGGTACATAATTGTGAAAATTTCCTATATAAAAAAAATTATATTTAATGAGGGATTACCCTAACCGTGAAACATCACTGTTCTAGTTTTGTCTGTCTGGTAAGCAAATCTATATTTAGCATTCCCCCTCTTTTCTTCTCTCTCTCTCTCTGTGTACATTAGAGTTCTTATAAACACCCTGTAATGGCAGGGTGTGCGCTTCTTCTATACATGAAAAATGAATTATTAAAGATTTATATATATTATAAAGTGAAATTACTACTACACTCCCATTATGTTCTTCCCCCCCAGACCCCGAAGATATCCTCTTCTTCTTCTGGGTTTTTTCTTGAAAACCAAATCCTCCCTTTGTCGTCACACTCTTGACCGTGTGGGAGGAGGATGTCATTATCTTCTAACTCTGGCGGATTGCACTGTGCAATTTTGGAGGCCACCCCACTACTGATGCAACGTGACCCAACTCCCCAATGCTCACATATCGCTGCTCAATGGTTCATCATCTGACGGTTGTAAGCACTCCTCTGGGTTAGCATAAAAGTAGTCTTCTTCTTTTGGTCTCTCTGGAATCACCAACCTTTTTGTCGGGTTTCCCATTCGCTCCGCATGGGCTTCCTTGACAGCATGAGAGAACTCCACCCAACTCAATGATCCACCATTGTATTGATCTATCAAATCAACTAGAAGCCTTCTGTCCAATAGTATTGTCTTCTTGAACCCCAGGTATCTGAAAAGCATCCAAAAAGAGAAATTGTCTCTAATTTTTTAGATACTTGGCGTACTTTGATCAATAAAAATAATAATAAAACCCTATACTAATACCAGTACTCGTACCAGTAGCAGGGATGACTTCAAAATACGAAAAACAGTACCTGCGATGGCCTTCCACTACTTTGGCCATGTTCCCATCATATGTAGGAACAAAAATGTCACTCTCCAGTGAAACAAGATAGTCCAATGCTGCCATCTGCGATGAGTGATTCTGAAAATATCCAAGGTCCGCTGGCCCCAACAGAGTCTCCTTCCGAACCTGTTTAAGGTAGATCCATAAAGTACCTCGTAAGGACACAGGACAGTGCAACCAAGATTCAATTAGTGAGAAGTTTCTTTCAGTTGTTTCTACTGACCAGTTTCGGAAAGGCGGCTGCAAGACTTGCCATTCTTCTTTCCCCACCGTAAATTTCCCCAGCAGCAATATATATCTGGATGTCACGATCAATGTCCAATGCCCGTAGTGTTAGAGCAGTTTCCTCTGGAGTCAATGGACATAGACCATCCTTTCTTTTCAAGTCAGAGTTTATGATCTTCTCTTTCCACCATGGGTAAGCATATCTGCCAAGAAATGAAGTTTAAGGAAAAGAAATAGGATGTAATCCAAATCAACAATGTCTAATGGTCAAAGAGTGTAAGCTCACCTCATTCTCGTCAACTCTTCCACCTCTTCACTGTTGCAGCCCTGAGTACAGCCAGAAAATGCTAACATGTCCATTTCATATCTGAGATGAAGGACAAGGAAAGGCCCATTTTGCCTCAAAAGCTTAATAACCCTTCTTCCCAACTCCTCTATCTGTGTAGTGAACCTCAATGCACCGAAATTTACCCGGCACCGTAGCTTCTGGATCTCAAGTTGTTGACCATTATTGGCAAGCCGAGCATCAGTTCTATTCAAATGAACAACTTTATACTTCTGAATCAAAGGTAGAATCTGCATGCATAAGAATAATGCTATAACGTTAATTCTGCTGGTTTCAATCAAGAAGTTGAAGAAAAAAATCTATCAAGAACTGACCTGGTTTTGATAATAAGAAATATCCGACCAACTAATGGGTGGCATGGTATAGACCATTCCAAGTTCCACTCTCCTCTTCAGTCTAGGAGGCAGCTCTTTCAGTATCCTAACCTCATCTCTCAAGGATGTGATGAAATGATCAACATCGAAAATGTCTTGAAACTCACTGTCATGTCAAAGTGGATGGATGCATTAGGGAATCGATGAATCAAAATATGCATCTAACTTTCAGAATGTATATAAACTCAGTGGGGTCTCGAGTATAAGAATCATAAAGAGGAAAAACCTTGGATCAGCCCAGAAAGAAGTTTTATCCAACTCAGGAACTATAAGAGTGACATTTAAATATCTAGCAATTGCAACCATATCGCATATCTGTGAGGCAATAAAATAGTTGAAACAAATAATCAGAAGAAGGTACTGATAAATAAAAAATCAAACTAATGCTAAGATAAACTAGAAGGAAGTAATATGGCTGTGCCTGAATTGCTAAACAAACACTCACCGCGGCCCGCATTTGATTAAGCCCTCCATTACATGAAACCATCAAGTAGCCATTGTTCTTGTAAACCCCTAGAAATTGCAACAGAAAGTTAAAATTAAACATTAGAGGAGGAGCTAAGTAGAGGGAAAGTGGAGTAAGGATACAATTCCATAAACAACAGTGAATAGAAAGAATGTCGTAAGAATACATATACATGCACACACCTAACTAAAAACCACGAAATAGGAAGATGGGCAAGATAAATACTACAGTCCAACATATATAGGTACTAAAATGGGATATGTTAAAGGTATTGCAATAAAGCATATAGATTACATATGACCGCTCAAAAATCCCTTTGGAAAAGGATACATCCCAAAATAATACCAGAGTAAGAATTGAAGGGGAATGTGTCCTGAATTATGAATTCCACATGCAGTAAAGGGATTCGATTCGTGGAGGTAAAGGTTCCTAATTAGTTAACAATCTCAAATCCCTCCCCCAAATAACAAAATCACATGATGAAATGAACTTACTTCCAATTAGCAATGAGATAACATAAAAGCAAACTTACAGAAATAAAAATAAATAAATTACTTAGTAACTCACTCTTGGGAGGAAGAACTCGGGCAGGAACATGGGGTTGCAACTGGGCATCCAAAGCAGTAACAGCGGAAGAATCATGAGTAAAACAAGAAGGCCAACCTTTCAAAACCCTAGGACCCCACAAATCCCCCAATGCCGTCAGCTGTACCAAGCAAGTCCACAACAACACCGTTGTTGTCGCCCTAATCATCCACAGCTTCATCCTCGGAGATCTCGACACCATCGTACTCTTCAACTTGTCCACTCTACTCTCTCCCAACGTCTTCAACCCCATCGTCCCCCACCTCCTCCTCTCTTTCTCCTCAGTCCTTTCTCTCTCTATCCTGCACATATCCCCCCCATACATCAACAACCCCACCCTCTATCCCTAATCTATCTCAACCCAAATTGCACAAAATGGTACCAGTTTTGATCAATGCGGGATCAACAAAACAACCAAATTGTCCCCGATTCGGTACGAAATTCTTGAGATCCAAAATTGGTGAATATGAACGAAATCAAACTCGATCCGACTAATCCTAAAACTAACACAAGAAAAGCAACATTCTCTTCTCAAAAGGTGTCAAAATCTTGGATATCTCAAGAGCAGATTCCTTCCTCATATTACACACCAAATCCTAACTTATGTCACACTAAATGAAAATTGAACAAAAAGCCTCGATCTTTGGGGATCAACAGAACGTGATTGTAATGGGCATCCAGAATTAAGTGCGAAAAATGGGCAAAAATGAGATAAGATAAGTTTGGATTTGTGACGCAATTTGAAAAGAATCCAGGGATAAAAGATTTCGGAGATGTGATAAATGTTTCTGGCGAAAATGGAGGTCGCCGAAACCCGACGACGTCGGTGGCCGGCGAAGAGAGAGAGAGAGAGAGAGAGAGAGAAGAGTGCGTAAATCGTGAGGGGTAGAGAGAGAGGGATAAGAACCACCACGTCGTGGATGTGCATATACGCACAAAAAAGCGAGTATTCGTACCATACTTGATCCCTCACGTTAACCATGGTTCAGTTACTCGAAGTTTGGTTCTCCTGCTTTAGGATCCATGCTATTAGTGTGGTTCATTCCACGCACCATTGTTCTTGACTCTCTCAATTTAGTACGTAATACACAATACTCCCTCCCGTTCTTACAAAAAAAAAGAAGAAAAAAAAGTCTTTATTTCTTTATAGACCGTTTTACTTCAATTTTTCATATATTTATTTTTGAATTATCACTTTTCGTAATTTATATGTCGAGTCAAACATAACCTTTTTTTTATTATTTTAAAGGGAGTACTTTGGATTGAGAAATACTTAGATGTATTTATTGCACATTATCTCCTAAATCTAAAGACTCATCAACAACTAGCCCGATTTATTAAAAATATAATTTAATATATTAGATATTACAGAAAACGTATTTGTATTCTCTTTATTTCTAAATTATTGTCTTGTTTGATTTTTTAAGTCAAATTAAGCGTTTTTCAAATGCAAATTTGATCTATATAGTTTTTATTGTTTTCAAAATCATAAAATACGTAATTTGTGCTCAAATGTAAATTTCATCTATCCTTATTTTATTTTTTTTAATTAGGTATTTTATGATTTTGAAATAAATATATATATATATATAGATCAAATTTACATTTAAAAAACGTTCTGTTTAACTCAAAAAAAGTCAAACAGGACAATAATTTAGAAACAAAAGAAGTAGTTGTATGCCACTTTTGGAAAGTAATTTACATTAAGGCTACTTTTCTTAAACATCTACAACTATATTATGAATGTTTTAGACCTAATGTAAGATGAATTGACTTCTTGATTTATCTTTTGAAAAATATTTTGTTTGATTAAAAAAGTCAAACATGACATTAATTTAGAAATTGATGGAGTATTTCTTATATACATCTTTGGAAAGTAATTTACATTAAGACTACTTTTCTTAAACATCTACAACTATATTAGGAATGTTTTAGACCTAATGTAAGGTGAATTAATTTCTTGATTTATCTTACAAAGGAATACAAACGTGAGATTATCTTTTGCTCAACTGGGCAAATATCAATTATTAATGACACTCCTCATGTAGTAACCATGTGGTGATGTAGGTGGCTTTTCAATTTCATTTATGCTTTTTTTTTTACTCCCTCTTTGGCTCTTTAGAAATTCCTAACATTGCAAACAAAGGATATGCACATTTCCCATGTAATAAATAATTTTCTTGATTTATTTGCCATATTATATGTAAATTTACACATATGAAAAGAAATTTGAAATTGATAGCAATAAATAGATCAATGCGTGTAAATGTATTTTGAGGCATTTCTCCAAATATTTCTGAAGAGTTGCTTTTCGTTTTTTTTTTTTTTTTGTTACAACTAACATGAAAAGTCATCAAAGGAACAATGCCCAACTTCAACATTTAAAGGATAAGATTAAAATGTCATAATTTTATTTCATATGGAGTGTTATACTTTATGGTAGGGTCTCCATTATATAATAAAAGGATTTAATAGATTATGAAATTCGGTCAAACTAAAAACCTTATAAAATCAAGTCAGTTCATTTATAAGATTGGCTTCAATTTAAATTTTTTTAAAAAAATAAAAAAATCTTTTCTTTTGGGGGATATATGTTAGTACTATGGTTGGCTTAAAGCTCATTTGTTGCAATTCTTGAAGAAAAGGGAGGCATCGTCCGCAGCAGATTATTTCTAATAGTTGAACCCCGGGTTAAAAGGACACCGGTGGTAAGATAGATGAGCCAATTAATGTAAGCCAGCTAAACAGCCGATTAAAATGGCCCCACAGGCATTAAGTCCACCGTCAGACGTGTCGACCATCAACTCGGCGTAGCCTTCATACGGTGGCACTATAAGCTCAACCCCGTATCACGATACTTGTACTCGGGGTAGGATTATGACGGGAGACGCCGACAATATCTCGCGATATATTCCGAAATTTAAGCCGGCCACAACTCCGAAAAGAAGTGCAGATTATCTATGACAACTGGCTTTATATGTTTTCGCCGTTAGAGTCTGTTGACGTATCTGAGCCATGTCGGTTACTTCCGTTATAACGGAGGAGTAACGATAATGTCAGAACGGTCGACGGATTGTGAGGCTTGTGAAGGGTGGGGGCGGGAATGCCTCAATGCAGTGTAGGGTAGTCTCCGTTTGTCACGTGTCATATTGTATGGAGGCTTTCTCGAACATGACATTAGATCATTTTAAAGCATACATTACATGCTGAGGCTTTGTTTAAATGTCCACAAATTCATGTAGAAAGATAATTCAAAACTGA
The DNA here is from genome assembly GCA_016624345.1 of Platycodon grandiflorus. Lineage (NCBI taxonomy): Eukaryota > Viridiplantae > Streptophyta > Magnoliopsida > Asterales > Campanulaceae > Platycodon > Platycodon grandiflorus. The sequence continues at coordinate 20,566,222 of CM028362.1, read as the reverse complement.
AGTAAAGGAAAATAAAATGATTTGAAAGTTATTTTCTTATTTGTGTTTGATTAAGAAGAAAGAAGCAATAAGTTAGTTTATACTTTTCCCACGATGCAAAATCTTATTAAAACGTAGGAAATAATATGCGAGAAGGTTTTTTCTGCAAGAAATTGTTTGTAACGGTAACAAAATTTTTCGCGTCATCCAAACATATATTGTGGAGTATACAATATAGTATATAGCTCAATTTTTCTTTTTTTCTTTCCTTTACCGCACTTTCCTACATTCAAACACAACCTAAAAAAATGTTGGGGAGAAATTATTTGGCCTCGTGATTAAATAACCTAATTTTGATCTTTGAACTTTTCTTTAATGATTCAAGAAAAAAGAAGAAAAAATTGATGAGACTAAAGAAAAAAACTTTAAAACCACAAACTAAATCACACACAAGAAAGAGACCCTTTGTCTACTGATATTACATTTGCATTTAATATATGAAAAATATCTTGTAATTGAAATAATAATAATATTTTTGATTAAGATTATTGTTGAAAATTTTACAACAACCAATATAAGTTTGGAGAATGATATTACGTTAGTAATGAGATGCAACTGTATATAAGTTAGGGGAGAGGGTCGTTGGATGGGGAGAAAATTATATGCATTTGTTTCAAAGCATCACGTGACAAGCTTAAGTGTTACACTATGATCAATAGACACACTATAGTGTTAAAGTAGCTTAAAATTTTGAATCTAATTTATACTATTTTAGTATCATACAGTGTGTAGTTATTGATCATAATGTGCCATATAAATATACTCATTCCGTCCCGGATAAATGTTCCTACTTTCTATTTTGAGATGTCCCAACTAATGTTCCTGAAGACTTTTGATTTACCTATTCTCTACTATTTTTCCTAATATACCCTTAAAACTTCATTTATTATAACATATCCCAAAGAAACCCAACTATTTAAAATAGTTCAACTCAATTAATATTCATGGTATTATTGTCAGAACATATTTTACAGCACATCATTAATTATGTTTCTTAATTCCTGTGTTTTATCCACTAGAAACATTTATCTGGGACGGAGGGAGTATCATATAGTAGTCCGGAATTATGAGAAGAGTTGCAATTTAATGACCGAGGAGGACAACAAATTTGAGCGGGGACACTTGAGTCGTATACAATTGGGTTTTTCCATTAAAGCATCACCACAGACCACACGTATGAATAAGCACTTTTCTACTTTTTTTAAAAACAGTAGTATGCGATTAATAATCGTAGTACAACAGATAAATATATCACATAGTTCAAGATTATGAGATATTTTGTTAGGAAAGAGTTGCAAAATGACGACGGAGGAAGGAGATGAATTTGAGCGGCCGGGGACATTAGAGCCGTATACAACTGGGTTTTTCGGTGATTAGAGAGTGAGCGAGCACACGCATGATTGATTGATTAGACAATCCTCCTATGGTCAAAATTAATCGAGATTACAAATACTCCATCTTTTAAATAGAAAAAAATTGCTTCGCGGGGGGGTAAATTGTTTGTATTCGTATGTTTTCTTTTTTTCTTCTTCATCAATTGGGGAAGGATTTTGTTTGTATTTTATGTTGGTTATGTTGTGTAGGTCAATGAAATCCTTTCTTTATATATATGAGGTAAGTATTTGTTTTGGACAGCTTCTTTTCTTGTGTAATTATAATATAGTATTTTGAATTTGTATCAAATATGTTGTTCTGGAAAAATCTTTCAAACTGAGATGCTATTACGATGAAGAAAAAAAAAAAAAACAGAAATTAAGACTATGTTTGGCCATATTTCTTTGAAAAATTAGAGGTGAAACCATTAAATGAAAGAAATCCTCATTAGCAATGCAAGCCTGTACGAGTCGATCTATAACAGTAAAACTAAGGGTCTAGTTTATTACTACTCCAAACTGACTTGGTGCTGGTGTTGTTTCTTTCTTGTTGCGGATACTCTCTACATCAAATTACACAAATGGTCCCTATATTTCTCAACTTTTTGGGATTTTTCCCTAAACTAATTTTTGCAAAAAATTTGTCCCTGTACTAAAAAGTAAAACACAATTGGTTCTTTTGTCCATTCCCGTCAATTTTTTCCCGTTAAATATAAGCACGTACTTCTCATATGATTTTGCTTAAGGGTAAAATTGTCCGCGCATTATTTTTTTTTAGATGACAAAAATATCCATATATTTTTATTTTTTAAAACTAAATACGAGGGCATTGTTGTAATTACCTAAATCATAATTTTTTTCACCATTTTCTTCTTCATTCCCAACCTTTTTCCATCTATTCCACCATAGCTGCCACCATCATTATCCACACAAGTGTGTGTGAATAAGATGGAAATAAAGAGATCTGCTCAAAAACCAAATCCAAAAGAGAAGCTTTATTCAAAATCATTTAAATATTTTATCAAATCTAAATTGTCAGATTTAAATTGTTCAAATCTCAAATTGAGATTTCAAATTTCAATTCATGGGTCAAACCCAGTTTTAACATCAAAGCAGCAGATCTCTCTTTAACATCACAGCAAATCCAAATTTAAATGAGAGAATCTAAAATTCAAGCTTTAAATCACCCATTCATTCATTTTCTCTCTCTAGATCTCTCTCTTTCTCTCTCTCAATTTCACTATCTTCTCCAAGTCCGGCCCCGACACTCCCCGCTGATGCGCCGTCTCTCTGTCCTCCACTCTCACGCCGGCTCCTTCTTCGGTGAACTCAACTATATCAACTCCGATAGCCAACACGTGGAAGCTACTTGTCTCTAACAGTCATTCCCAGCAGATCTCCTTCGTTGGTCCCTGTAGCGTACTCCATCGTCGCGTACTCAGTAGAGAGAGTGATTGTGTGGGTACATGTACGAGAGAGAAAGAGAAAGAGAAAGAAGAAAGTCCCAAGTTGAAGCAAACCGGCAACATCGGGAGTTCAAAGAAGATCTAGACTTATTGTTGAAGGACTAGTGCAAAGGGAAAGAGCACATAAAATATTGCCCTGTATGTGGGTTCACCATTGAGAAGGTGGATGGATGCAATCATGTAGAATGCAGGTGCAGAAAGCATATTTGCTGGGTTTGTCTTGAGTTCTTTATGAGCAGTGATGACAAATCCTAAAAAATTGAATGTCAAACCCAGCAGACACCTTGGTACAAGTTGTGAAATTGAATGGAAGGAAAGATTTCAATCTACAATGCCCTCCTATCCACAAATTCTCTTTTCCAGTCTAATCCAAAAATGTAGCTATTATTTGAAACCCATTTCTTGAATGTAAGAACATGCTCTTTAGATTTTAAAAACATTTCAATCAAAATTTGGTTTGAGTTTCATGGGTTGGTTAGTATTTAGGACAAACTACCCAAATGGTCCCTCCAGAAGTTCACTTTTTCAGATTTGGGCCTTTTATGCTGCAAATAGTCCCTGAACTAAAACATTGAACATATTTGGTCCTTTTGTCAAGTGCCGTCAATTTTTTTCTGTTAAGTCGCACCATGTGCATCGCACCTGCATTTGAGTAAGGGCAAAAATGTCATTCTTAATGTTAAGTCGCACAATCCTGTCATTCCCAAGAACCCTTACACCTCCTAGACTTGGCCTTGTCTCTCTTAAACTGAAATCCTCATTCATGTTTGAACTTCCATTGGGGTTTGAGTTCTGATGAGTCTGGTTTTGATTTTGGTTCTTATTTTGATTTGGGTTTTGGTTCTGATCTTGATTTTGGTTTTGGTTTTGGTTTCGATTTTGGTTCTAATTTCGATTTGGGTTTTGGTTTTGCCTAGCCATTGTGAAAGAAATGTAAAGAATCAAACAGAAGAGAGGAGGAAATTCGAAAACCCTTGAGAAATGGGGAAGAAGATGATATCAAATAAAAAACAGAGCACGTAAAAGAAAGAGAGTATTGGCATGGGAGCTTCCTAAATAATTGGTAACGGAAAAGGGAAAATTAGAAAAAACAAATGAAAGAGTAGTGATTTTTGCTCGCCCAAATAATTGGCAGTTTCCTAAATAATTGGCTATCACCAGCGGATCAAACTTTCCTTTCAGGTAACCTTGCTCGCCCAACTTATTGTTCAACGTGCACTTCTACACATGGCTGGATCTGGAACCAATCGCACAGAAAGAGTAGAGATTTTTGCTATCACGCACTGTGGTGGGCACTTGGTGATCTCAAATGAGGGTACCGGTGGGTAGCGTTTGCTTACCGATGGTGGCGATTAGGGATTGGAGACGCGGCGTCAAGGTGGGATGTCATCCATGGCCTTTCAGCTCAACTTTGTATTATGTGTGTGTGTGTGTGTGAGAGAGAGAGAGTAGAATATGTGTGTGAAGAGACTTAACAGAAAATGACATTTTTACCCTCACATGCGATACACGTGAGGAGACTTAACAAAAAAAATTTGACGGAATTGGACGGAAGGACCAATTGCGTTAAGTGTTTAAGTACAAGGACGACTAGTTTCAATTTTTTTGCAAAAGGACCAAATTCAAAAAAGTGAGGGACCATTTGGGTAGTTTGTCCTAGTATTTAATTAAAAAGAAGATAGTCAAGGCAAATTACACAAATGATCCCTATACTATTTACAAGTAAATGACTAATTTACCCTTGGAAAATCACGTGAAATGCACGAGTTTTCACTTAATGGAAAAAAATCGACGGCAATGGATGGAATGACCAATTGCGTCAAGAAATTGAGTTCAGGGACCGCTGGCGTGAGGTTAGTACCAATTCCAAAAAAGTCGAGAAGTACATGGACCATTTGTGTAATTTGCCCTCTTATTAATATTGGTTTGTTTTTCTTTTTGTAGTTGTCTCAAAAAAATTTGGCCATTGACAAGTTCAATAAATATTAATTACTTACTTTTTCATTATAAATTTATAACTCCAACCAAGTTAAGTATATACAAGGTAAACACTGCACATTAATTAACTAAGTAAAGGGTATAAGTAGAAATTTAAAAATTAGACTGCGGTTGTTAAGACATTTATTAAGAATTCTAAAACGGTACTTTTGTCTGCCGATCAATATAAATGAAACGGAGGGATCTTTATTTTTTGTTGTTGTTGTTGCCATTTTGGTCCCTAAGGACACGTTAAGGGATCAAAGACTCCATACACTTTGTAAAGTTTTAATTCTAACACTGGGTTATTCCTAAGAAATTGAGGTTGAATAATTATTGTAACGAAGCAACTTAAATTAAATCTAGATGTTATAAGTATAATAAATGTTATTAAGGATGAGAGAACATAACAGACTTAATAATGTGACGATTAATTGTTATAACTTATGAGAAGAGAAGGGTAAATTAAAAAAAAAAAGATATTTATTTGGTACTCACACCGTCCCTTAATTATTGTCTTGTTTGACACGGATTAAGAAAAAATAATTGACTTGATTATTAATATTGGTATAATGTAGCTCATAATTAAAGTAGGAGAAAAAGTAAGGGTAAAATGATAAAAGTAATATCTTAAAAAGAAAAATTTTCAAATAAAATAATTATTTTGAGACGGATAGAAAAGAAAAAAAGATAATAATTTAAGAACGGAGGGAGTATCATTTTTTAATTTATTATGACGATATTTATTTTGGATTATAGAATAACAATAATTAGATACGTGCTTTCAAGTAGAGAAGAGAGAGAGAAAAGTTGTTTTTGATTTTGGTGTTAAGAAAAGTCTAATTCCACCTTAGAAAGAGGAATGTTTGGTCGATTGGCCACTGTTGCCAAAAGTTTTGACATGCTTCGCGAGTTGAGTTGGGTATAAAAAAGCAATTTTAACACCATTGCATTGGTTGGCTTGGAATTGGATGGCTAAGACCATATATATATATATATATATATATATATACATATGGGGGAGTATTTAATGGTTACTTTTTTATTTAACCATCAATGGTTACTCTCATTATCAACCATTGGATCAAAAATTAAAGGTTGAGATTTAATGGTTAGTTGGAAAATGCAATTAATGCAAGTAGGTGAGTCATTTAATGCATTAAATCTCAACCTTTAATTTTTGATCCAATGGTTGATAATGAGAGTAACCATTGATGGTTAAATAAAAAAGAACCATTAAATACCTCCCCATATATATATATATATATAAATATGTGAGACTCCAAAAAAGGACGGCAGACCAACCGCACATCGGACAAAGTTGCTTTCACAAACAATCGTATATTTATATAGAGATCTTTAAAATGTAGGTTGGGTTGATAAATTTTAATTTTACCTAAGAAGCAGGTCAAATGGGTTGAACCTATGTAGGTCACGGGTTGAAGCGGGTTAAGTTGGGTTAATCCGTCAAATTGCTTGACTATATAAATTTAGTTTGACTCTTTAATTTTTAAGAAGTGTAGTTATATTTCCTTAATTTTTTTTGTTTTAATTTGTTTGATTCTTTTTTGGCCTCTTGTTTGATTTTTTATTTTATTAATTAGAAATTTAAAATAGTTGTGATATGTTTTTTTTTTTTTACTTTAATTTGTTTGACACTAAGTTTATTTTTTAAAAAATTAAGGGGTTGACCCGCCCCAACCCGTAGCACATGGCGGGTTAGGTTGGGTTGAGATATTCCAGCTCACTCATTTGACGAATCAGCCCAACCCAACCCCCCTAGTGGCGGGTTGCGGATCAACCCAACCACCTAGTGGCGGGTTGCAGATCCCCAACCCACCCGTTTTGACAGCTCTATATTTATATCATAGGTGTTAAATACAACACCCCCAAAGTGTTAAATACAACAACCTTTTTTTAGAAAAATACCATTTTACCAATCATTCAATTATTAAAATATATATATATATATATATATATATATATAAAATCCACCTCGAGGAGGTGGATCTCTAGGAAGAAATCCACCTCAAGGTGGCGGATCTCATAGAAGATGCCCACCTTAGTGTGACGGATCTCATGGAAGAATAGTTTTTTTTTTTTAGCAGGGTTAAAATAATATTTTCGCCAAGGAGGTGTTGTATTTTGTATAAATGAGACGTATTTAACACAACTCATTTATATAAGTCACATTTGTTACTACTCTATATAAGACCTGACTTGTTACTAACTTTACTTCGAAGATGAAAGAAGCATATTACGCCCAGGTATGGTAATGGCTAAAATTGTATATGTTCCCTCCCAACAAACTTTAACATGGCATACAATTGGTCTCTGTACGCCCGTTGTATATATAGGAATAAAGTATAAGACTAATATCCTAATATTTCATACTGTGCAAGCAATTAATACTCTCTATGATCAACTCTAATGCTACTTATGGATCCATAAGCAGTATTAGAGTTGATCATAATTATAAAAATATTTTAACATAGTTAATATCTTTGTACCACTTGTGAAGGGTAAAGTTACAAGTTTTATAGAGATTGTAGACATGATTTTTTAAAATGGATTGGAACATCCCAAAATAATATAGTGAATTTTTTTCTCTGAAACGGAGGGAGTATCACATATTGACATTGAAAAAATGTCTCCGTTCTATTTCTTAATTTAAGATAGAAATCCCGTTTACTCCCTTCATCCCAAATTGAATGTTCATTTTTTAAATTTTCAAATAATTTAAAGAAGCTGACTTTTTTTAAGTTATTTTTATTACAAATACCTTTATTGTTCATTTTCTAGTATTGCAAATGCATATTTGAGACATGATACTTGACAAAGGTGAGTTTAATAAATTCATAACGAAATGAATACTTATTTTGGAGCATTTTTTTAAAAAAATGATCACCCATTTTTAAACGGAGTACGTATAATAAGTAATAACGTTAGTATAAGACATCCTAAATTGATAGCTAAACGTACATTACTTTTCAGTTTTAAAGGATGGAATTTAAAATTTGGATTTTAGAAAGGATATCCTTAATTGATAACCAAACATACATTACTTTTAAGTTTTTTAAAAGATGGAATTTAAAATTTGTATTTTAGAAATGAAAACATAAAACAGTTATGAAAATGATCGTGATTCCTTGTACTTAGAATACAAGTTATAATTTTTAATATACTCCCTCCGTTCCACCCAAATACTCCACGTTTGAAAAGTCTAATAATTAAGAGATATATAAGTAGTATTGAAATTAGTCATAATTACAAAATATTTGAACATAATCAAGATGTTTGTAGCATATTAGAGCGTAAAGTTGAAAGGTTTGTGGAAATTATAACATAATAATTTAAAGTGGACTCTTTATATGAACATCTCAAAATAAAATAGTGAACTATTTACCTGGAATGAAATGAGTAATTATTACTATTATAAAGTGGAAGGATCAAACTGAAAATTGAAAATGCCTTCTAAAATTTATGAAAAACTATCTGAATACACCTCCATAATTCAAAAACATAACTATGCAAAACTATTTATTCTTATTTTTTTTATATGAGATTCGACCCTGAACCAATAGCAGGTGAAGTGAAGCTCTAACTAGTAGAGCAATCACTGAATCTTTGCAAATCTATTTATTCTTTTTTTTTTTTAACGGGTAAAACTATTTATTCTTAAAAATCGAAAAACATAACTTTAAAAAAAATACAACTTTAGATATTTGTGCCCCTAGCAAATTCAAAATTGTAACCAAGCGTAGCCTATTTCTGTTCCTATAACGGAACACTGATGGAGCAAATGCAAATGACATTAGCGACGAAAAGATGCCTTTTTCCAGATGACATTAAAAAATTTTAAAAAAATTTAGTTTAAAGTTGGATACCTTGTCTATATGTATCGAAAATTTTGTACTCTCCGTCCTTAAATTATTATTATTATTATTATTTTCCATTCCAAAATAATTATTTTATTTAAAAATTTATTTTTTAAAACAATATTTTTATTATTTTATCCTTACTTTTTCTTTCTACTTTGATTGTCGACCACTTGCATATAGACATTACGCATTAAAAAAAGCTACGTACTATATCAATATTAATAATCAAGTCAATTATTTTTTTGTACCGAATCAAATAAAACAATAATTTAAGAAGGGAGGGAGTATATTTTATTTGAAGGACCGGCTTTCAATCTTTCTCGCAACGAACTTTTTACGTATAACAAATAGGCAAAAGACTCAAAATTAGTTACTTATGATAGTATCGTTGTGTATTTCCTTGCAGAGAATGAACTCTTCTTCTTAGAGCCCGTTTGGTGTAGCGTTTTGAAAACGCAGTGTTTTAAAAACGCAGCGTTTCTAAAACGCAGATTATTTAAAACGCGGTTTTTTTTTTATAAATGCGTTTGGGATATTATGTCAAAACGCTTTTTATTCCCTATGCGTTTTAAAATCTGCGTTTTGGGAAAAAGCTAGAATTCAGCGTTTTAAAACGCAAGCTTTGAAAACGCAGCGTTTTCTACCGCAGCATTGAAACGCTAAGTTAAGGAATAAGCTGCGTTTTAACCTTGCATTTTGGCCAAAACGCGCGAACAAACGGGCTCTAAGAATGTTGTATTGAAAGATCAGTGTACAGCAAACAGAACTATCAAATACTTTGTTCATACCTTTTATCATTACGAACACGTTACAAATTTAAGAATCCTATATATCAATGCTGATTAAGTACGAGAAACTATAAACAATGATATTCAGCAACTTTACAGAACCAAAACGCAGAAAACTAGAAAGACGATAGAGAAAAAGGTTGTGATTGGGTGCATATAATAAAAACCTTAGAATTGGAATTGGAGCCCCCCATTAGTATCGAACTTATACTAGCTTCGCTCCAATTGCAATTATATGGTGTTAATTTCGTGCTCCCAAACATAGGCACGAAGAAATGAACGAATAAAAAAACTGAACCAGAAACAAAAGGATAAACAGTGAATGATAAATATCAAACTAGCTGAATCATCATCATTCCGGTAAAACGTCGTTTGGCTTCATTTTTACAAGAATGTTTTCTCCTCCCAATTTATCTGCACCGCGTTGATCTATGGCCTGCAGTCACTGATGTGCCCCCATCTCCCTGCAGATTCAAACTTGTTTGTAAATAAAGTCAATAAATAGGAATATTGTACAACAGAGCTATCTCCGACGTTGGGCTTCTTGTAAATGTAACAACCTCCATCTTTACAAAGTAAAATTGTTCTATGGTATCATCAGTTACTCATTTCCTTTATGGTAAAAACATTCACTCAGATTTACTATCTTTTATCTAGCAATCCATGAAAGTCAAATGTTTGCAGGCAAATATGGACTCTCTCAGCTTCTGATTCAGTTGTAGCATTAGCAACACTTTTCCAAAATTTATGCACTTACTGAGTAAGATATCATTTCTCTTTCACCCTATATCGATGAATGAGTACCGTCTGCCTAAAGCTTTTTGCAAGTTTAGAATAATTTCAAGTTTGATGAGCAGCAGAGATTAAGGGGACAAAGGTGAAGTGTGCCAAAAACAAGTAATACAAAAGATCCTCAAGCTTACCAAGCTAAATCTTGTCAAAATCATCATCAAAGTCCTCACCCACATCGTCTGAAAAAATGAGAGAGAGCGTCAATAAGCAATGATTTCAAGCATATGTGGAGACTAGACAACTACAAAGTACATGAACAATTTTTTTCTTCTCATTTAAAATAACATAAACCTCTTTTTCCTTCTCATTTATAATACCCCCACTGTCCCAAATAAAGAGTCAATACTTCCCAATTTGGTTTGTCCCAAAAAAAGATTATCACTTTTAAAATTTAAGTGACAACTCTACATGTTTTTTTTTTTTTTTTGTTCTCTTCTTTCTTCTCAAAGATAAGGTATTTATCTAACGTGTCAAACGAAAACATATACGACTTGAGAGCAAATTAAAGGAAATATAGAGAAGCAAAAGTAAGATATTAAACAGTTTGACTGGAAAAATGTAGTTCCTTTTTTAGGGACGGAGGGAGGAGGATATGCAAGAAACTGGGAGAATGTACCAAGAAAAGAAGGGAAATCAAATAAATATCTTTTAGAAAGAAGGTATATATCAAAACGTTACAGAATCAGTAAAAGATGACTCATTATTTGCAAACCCTAATACCTACCAAATCTGAACCTCGGTAATCTTCTTCCTCCATTTGCAATAAAACAATTGTACCCAAAACCATCTAAACCCCTTCTCGCTGCTATCCAACATCAATTTTGGCCTCAAACCTCGAAGTGCAGCATTTTGGCACTTGCCCAACATAATTTATTCACACCATTGTTATCAGGAGTTCTAAGAGTCTCTACCCACCAGAAACGGGAGAAAAACATAACCCGTGGAAGAAAAAGCAAATTTGGAGATCCTTTTCTTTTTTTCTTTCTACTCTTTTGTTCATTTTGCTTGGTAAAGCATCAGTTATTGTGGAATGATAACAGCTCACTAGTTCAGAAATCAAGAGGTGCCAAGTTCCGACATTATACCTGGGCCATCACTGTCACCGAGATCTCCGAGGAGAAATACATCCAAGTCCTGTTCAGTTGCTGACGAGGTTGCACTTTTACTCTTCTGGTTCTTTACCTCTCCTTGCGTTTCAGAAATAGTTCCAACTGTTGGAATTTCCTTTACTTCATTCCATTTTTCTTCAGCAGATATTCTCCTTAATTCTTCATTGTACCGATTTTCATACCTAAATCAGGATGCATATATTAGAATTGATACAAATAGTTAGTACACAGCCCCACATGCACGTGCACAAACAGCGTCAGCATATACAGACACAGATCAAGAGAAAAAATTGTGCTGTTATGACATCATTATGTTAGCCAGGTTCTATGATTGTGTGAGAAATCACAAGGTGAATGGTAATTTTAATGATTCATAAACAAACAGTTTTTTTAATAACGAGAATCAAATCTTGTCAGTCTCGATCCCATGCTCCGTAAGTCATAGAGGGAACGATGGAAACCTTTAGCTAAGCATATGCCAATTTTCATATTAAGCGGGAGCTGCGGACTCGGTTATTCCAAGAGTTTGTTGTAAGAAATTTAAAAGCAATAATATTTTTTTGTCCCAAGCTTTTAAAAGATGTCATCATTGAAACTTCCATGTGGGTTTTTTATTTTCAAATAGCTGAATAAGTGGACCAGGATTAGGAGAGGAGAAGAAAATAGTTATGCAAAATGACCCGGCAGTGTGGATATGCTTGGTTTCACGAAATATTGATTTTCATTTGGCATGCCAAAAGAACCGGAAGTCCAACAGAAAATAGGTCCATCAGCTGGTTCATGTTCATCCTTACAGCCAAACCCTAATGAGACAACTTTCAATTGAGAAAGGTATAAAAAGTTTGTTTCACACAGAGACACAACTTCCACAGAAAAAAATTTAGTTAGTCAAACTTGGTTCACATTGTTTATTATCACTATCAAGTATCAACCATTTTGGTACCAGCAGTCCTATTACTATACATCAAACATATGAAAATAAAAAATGGACAGCATATAATATCGTTTAACAAAGATGAGTACCAGGACAATGACTTAAAACATTTTACTCTGGGGAAAAAATGATGGTGGGGTCGTTTTTGGGGATGAAGAAGGTACTGTGCTTAGGGGAGACGGTGGTGAATGCTCTGACAGTGGAAGTTTGGTGGATCAGGTACAGAGATTTGCAGCTAGATCTGTGCAGAAATGAAAAAAACACTTCCTTTTTCTGTTTTTCTTTACCTCTTTTGTTGAGATGAGATGAAGATTGTTTGGCAAGAAATTCTGAAGGTTATAAACGGATTTGATAACACTCTTTCATAGTTTGTTAGAATTCTTAGAAAGGCTGGGATGAATGGCAAATGGTTATTTTGAAACTTTTAAGGACAATTCATCCATTTTAACGATGACAGTGTGGGTTGATTGAAACGACTGTTCAATGTAGTGATCAAAAAAATTTAAAGTACATTTAGTCAGTTGAAAGTGGATAAAAAGTGTAAAGCACAATTAGGCCAATTGAAAAAGCTATATGAAAATACCGGATAACTGAAGCCATAATGATTTAGAATTTGAAAAGAGATAAAAGCCTTCACAAGTGAGACATAAAAAAAGTATATCATCTGAAGGAGAAGTTACTCACGGGCCCACGTGACTGTTCACTAGAATAAAATATATCCTCCAGAACTTCCTTTCTTTCATTGCGCGTGGGCACAACTCATACCTCAACTTTGAGATTTCCTGCAACAATACAATAAACTTCTTGAAATAAATACCCTAGTTCTCAAGCATGATTAGAGCATACATAATGCAGGTAAATGGTTGACACATTATACATGCATTTCAATAACAAACAGTGGTGATGTAATGCAGGTAAATGGTTGACACATCATAAATCATAATCAGTTAATTAATCTTTTTTACATTTCTATTAAACATAAGAATGTGTCGAAATGCTGTTTTCTACTTTGGTTGGCAAGAAAGAAATAAACAAGCTAACATTTATGAAGACAAGTAACTATTGTTTCACCCATTTCCAACCTAATTTAAGAAAAGATGGCCTAAAATGAAGAAAATATTTTCTCAAGTGAACTGGGCAGAACCTAAGTGAACTTCAGCTGTATCACAACTTGTGTTGGCAAATAGCACTATTTCTGAAAATGGTTCTTTAAATTGACAGCAGAAGAAGTAGTTTGAATAACAGCGTTCTAGCAAAGAAAAACCTGAAGCCAAATTCGGAAACATATTTTGAACAAGGCTCAAAGATAGCATTATTGTTCATTGTCAATTATTAAACCTGAACTGAATCTGAAACCAAAAGACTTTGCCATTACCTAGTGGAGTCCAGGGCGAATACAAAAGTTTTTTAACTATAATAATCTAACCTTATCATGCTCAACACTTCTAGCATCACAAACACCGAGTCATCTTCAATCCCGTGCACATATTCGAAACAACCAATGAGGTTCTATATATCCTTCTATAATCCATCTCAAAATTTCAGTCCAAATGCTGTTTAACAGATCCATCAACCATAGCATAGCATTGGATTTAGACCTAATCGAATTTATAACTCCAGCAGTATGCTGCAGGTCAAATTCATACACCTTCCGTACAGATAAAGTCACATTCCTTTTGTGAAACTCCCTAAAAATGTTTCACTTTCCCTTTCTGCCCAAGCAGAAAAAGATCTTATTTGTGAAATTAGACAACAAAATTGAATTTGTTGAATTATAGTTCAACCACCATTTATGAGATCTGCTATATTTGTCATAGATGTGTTTTATGTTATACGGAGTTGATAATGTGAGTGATAATCACGTGAGTGATAATGTGAAGCCTCAACAGCAACAACAACAGCAGCAGCAATTGGAATCGCAGCAAACAACAAAGGCAAAGGGCAAAGGCAGTTAAGGAGTAATGTTAGTTAAGGGTAGTCTTGTAATTAACTTAAGTAGGAGGTTAGTCAGTTAGTTTTAGAAAGCAGTTGTATATATTGTAAGTAGTTAATCTCTCTTTGCAAGTGATTAACAAATGTAATACAGATCATTTCATTCTCTTCAGTATTTTTCTCTCTCAATTCACAACCAAATCCTCGAATAATCTTTGTAACATGGTATCAAAGCAGGTTAATCTGATCTCTTGATTTATTGATTCTTCTGAAAAATTCATCAACGCAATTGCTTCCGCTAAAATCTGTAAATCAAATTTTTCGATTTGATCGATCCAAAAACCCTAATTTCTTTTTGAAATTCTTATTGATAAACCAATACATGGCTGAACACATCAATCCTGAAATTACAGACACCACAAATGAAGAAAGTGAAGTTGCTGATGTCTATGATCTTGAAGAAACCTCTATTCAAGTAAATACAAATCATCCCTTGTATCTACATCCGAATGATCATCCAGGGATGAAGATCATCAATCAAGTTCTCACACGGTCAAACTACAGTCAATGGAGTCGAGCAGTTACCATTTTGCTTGAATCAAGGATGAAGATAGGTATAATCAATGGCCACTGCACCAAACCAAAGGATGGATCAAAATATTCTGCACTCTGGAAACGATGCAGTATGGTAATTTCTTGGCTACTTAACATCGTCTCTCCTGAAATAGCTTCAAGTGTTGTTTATTTGCAAAGTGCTAAACAAATCTGGGATGACTTGAGATCAAGATATTTACAAACAAATGTGCCTAAAATTTATCAAATTCAAAAGGAGATAACATCATTTAACCAAGGCCATTTATCTGTGTCTTCATATTATACCAAGTTTAAAAGCATGTGAGATGAATATTCAGAGTTATATCATCGGTCTAAGTGTCTATGTAGCAATTGTACTTGTGGTGTTTCAAAGCTGCAAGATTAGCATGTATTGATTCAGAAACTTACTCAATTTCTTATGGGATTAAATGATAGTTTTATTGTGACTAGAGAACAGATCTTAATAATGAAACCACTACCTGATATCAATGAGGCTCTTAACATACTTTTACAAGAAGAACAACACAGAGGTGGTTCCTCTTCTACCTCCAATGCATTATCAATTCATCTTGCACTCTTAAGCAAAGGAATTGGGAACTTCAAGAATGGTAACAATTTTAAGAATGGGGGAAACAACTACGGAGTCAAAACAAGAGGACAAATAACATGTGATCACTGTCATGGTGATAGTCAAACTAAGGAGAAATGCTTCTATCTCCACGGCTATCCTGATTGGCATCCTTTATTTGGGACCAAACCTGATCCAACCAGGATGCCAAAGAATTTCAAAGAAAAGTCCAACCCTCAAGCTCTCTACAAATCTGCAAATGTCAACACTCAAACTCCTCAGGTTAACAATGTGTGTATTAATGCTGGAAATAACAACACATCAGTGGGAGAATTTGTCTCACCAACAAAAATAATGAATCATCCTTCTCAGCATCATAGATTCAGCAACTTCTACAAATGTTGAACACCTCCATGAACAATCCTGAAAGTCATTTGGCAGGTATAATGTTGTCTAATTCAAGTCTTGAGCACCATACTTGCATGAATCATCCTGCTTCTATCACTGATTGGATTATTGATTCAGGGGCCACTGATCACATTACATCTTGCTTTAATTTGTTGAGTAATCCTATTCCCATTAAATCATTCATACAACTTCCTAATGGTCATAAATCCAAAATAACATACAAAGGCACAGTTCACTTGACAAATGACATTACATTGTACAATGTCCTGTATGTGCCTGAATTCTCTTTCAATTTGCTATCAGGAAGCAAACTAACTACTGATAGCAATTCTTCTTTGATATTTCTCTCTCTTCTTGCTTGATTCAGCAGCAGTTGAAGAAATCAAGGGTGACTGGTAAGATGGAAGGTGATCTCTACAAACTGCAATTGACAAGTGCATTGACGGACAATAGTGGTTTAAGTAGTCATAGAACTCCTAGTTTTTCTTCTTTTTCTTCTACTTCTGTTGCTCATAATAAATCTACTCATGTAACTCTTTGGCATCTTAGACTTGGTCACATTCCTATTGGTAAACTCTCCTATATTGATTCTATAGTTGTAATAAAAACTCAGTGTGCAACAATTTCTTGTGTGATGTTTGTCATTTTGCAAGACAAACCAGACTTCCTTTTCCTTCTAGTCAAACCGAAAGTAATGAAAAATTCTCATTGATTCATTGTAATGTGTAGGGGCGATATAGACATCTCATTCATGATGGTTATAACTCATTTCTTACAATTGTGGATGATTTCTCTAGGTCCACATGGGTATTTCTCATGAAATCCAAAACTCAAGTCTCATCCCTATTGCTTGCCTTCTTAACAATGGTTCAAACGCAGTTCAAAACCAAAGTTAAAACCATTACATCAGATCTCTTCACCATAGCATTACCCTCTGATCGATTGAAGTATTTACTTAATAAGCTGCATGTATTCAATAACTTTTCCACCTTCAGCTGCCACAACAACAACAACGGCAGCAGCAGCAATTGGAATCGCAGCAAACAACAAAGGCAAAGGGCAAAGGCAGTTAAGGAGTAATGTTAGTTAAGGGTAGTCTTGTAATTAACTTAAGCAGGAGGTTAGTCAGTTAGTTTTCGAAAGCAGTTGTATATATTGTAAGTAGTTAATCTCTCTTTGCAAGTGATTAACAAATGTAATATAGATCATTTCATTCTCTTCAGTATTTTTCTCTCTCGATTCATAACCAAATCCTTGCATAATCTTTGTAACAGGAGTACTATTAATGATGATCATTACTGGTTTCATTTTGTACATTCAGATAGTAGTTGTTGAAGAAAGGAAAATAAAAAATCTTAGGACTTGATGTCAATCTTGAGTGTGGCGGCTTTGCCAATCGTGATGCCTCTCTAAAGACATCATTTGCAATCTAAGATATTATGTTTGGAGACATCTTGGCTTCATGGGAAGTCTGTGGATTTATCTTGCTTATTGTTGAAGCATTTGGTTGAAGGGAATTCATGTAATGGACGACAATGAGAATATTATACCTGAAGATCACATGTAGAGATGTTATTTTCTTGCTACAATGCCACATTTTGTTCCATGGATTTACTAGCTTCTATAATCATGGATTGGACATCGTTACTTGTATCAATAGAGGATATAATGGTTGCCATGATTTGTTGCCAGTACTTTTATACGACTCGAATGTGTTTGAGGTGTTGGCCCTCAAACTGTATGGGTTTTTCAAATTTGTTGCTACATTAACAGTTGTTCAGCCAGATCAATTTTTTCAACAAAATCATTTTAAATTATATATGGGTACAATTAATGTTTCCCAAGTTATTTTTTCCAACATATATGGTCTAAAGAGAGATGGACGCAATAAGCTCAATCATCTGAAGTGATCTATTTTGAATGACCTTTTGGATTGATGGCTTAGTTTAAGCCTTTACTCCAATAGTAAGCCATGATGCGAAGGGCTCTTTTAGGAATTTGTATAAATAGGCTAGGTCCACTTCCACATTTATTAGTAATTGGTTTGTCCTGTTGAGAGCAGTTCATTGTCAGGAGAAGGAGAGGAAAGCCTAGCCAATGCAAAGATCGTGAAAGCTTTTGCAGATTCCGGTACGTTGCAAATGCAAGTATGCTAAATAATAATTGTGGCATACTATAATTCTTATATATGATATTGGGTTTGTTGACTGACATCCACTCTTTGTGAGTACAACATTTCCCTTGCAATTTCTTCTTAAAAAGGTGAAATGGCGCTACAGAACAACACTAGATAGGAAGAAAAAGAAAACATAATTCTTGTGCATTAGACTTTTTATTTCTTTTTTAGTACATTATTATTTACTCCCTCCATTCCAAGCAAAGAGTCGACTACTTTATTTTGAAATGTTTCACTTAAAGAGTCTACTTTTAAAAATTATGCCTACAATGAAACATGCCAATATGTGGTAAAGGTGAAAACATTTACCCTCAATGTGTGGTATAAGCATCTTGACTGTGTTCAAGTATTTTTGTAATTATGACCAACTCTAATGATACTTATATATCCCTTAACTATTAGACTTTCCAAACATGGACTCTTTAGGTGGAATGGAGGGATTTTATTTATTTATTTATTTATTTTGAAAAGATAAAGAACAGTTGTAACAACAACAACAGAAAACAAAAGAGCTCTGAATTAATCAAACTGACAACAGAGATTTGTTCAGCCAACGGCCCAACAATATATATTGTGAAATTCCAAAATATTTTATGAGATTACATTTTCCTCATTTCACTCGAATCCTCAAAAGCTAACCATTGACATGTCATGCATGAGATTAAAACAACAGAAGGAAAAATGATAATTCAACGTCAATCTCAAAAAAGTATTGCAGGAGGTACAAAAAGAGCACTGAATACGATAAACCAGACAAGGAAAATCATTATGAAAATACGTTATGCATGGAAATTTAAAAACTTTTAAGTAGAAGGCACTTCTAAACAGAATAGCCCAGCAGGAACAAGAACCTAAAAGTTAGTGGCATTAAGAAAATAAATGTTTCCTAGGCACCTTCACCTGTATTACTTATCCAATCACATAATGAAATAATGAAATACCAGGACAACATATTAAACGAAACGCTGGATGAAGACACGTGAGATTACCACAAGTGTGAAAAACGGAAGTTAAAGGTAAATCAACAGCTAAAAAGGCCCAAGCACAAAATGCTTACAGTATTCTTTTCCCTCTTCTAATGCACGCTCAGTTCAAAAGATCAATCTATAGATAAAGAAAAAAGGTGGTTAGATGTCATACTTTTAAGAAGATTGAGGTGCTACCTTTACTGTTGAGAGAACAAGTTTGGCATGTATTTCTTGCCACTTGGTCAGATCCTGTCGAACATTTGAGACTGTGGGGATATCCGACATTTCTGAATCATCTGCATCAAAGACAATTTGTCAAATAAGCTCGTGGAAAAAATAGAATGATATCTGAAGGCTGAACTTCCTGTCAGTGGCAGTTATTTGTAAATTTCTAGTCAAGTATTCCATCACTATGACATGAACTGAAATCATGAAAGAGGATAGAGGGATAAGCAGTTCAAGGGAACACTGCGGCAGTTGGTGAGATCTTTAGAAACCTGAATGAACAGATGGATAGTGCCACCCCAACTCCTAAACGAGCCAGGAATTTTCCAGACTGTCCTTGGTTCAACATGAGAAGGATGAAACTTACATAACACTTAAAGAGAAGGAAAAAGAAACAAAAAGAAAAAGTATATGCATGGTCCTATAAATTGCCTGGCAAAGCAACCACTATTCTAAAACGTGCAGTGGCACCTTATGTCCCTCTTGGAATATTCTACTCTGATAGAATTGTGAAGACGTGAGCCAAGCGACACCCTTCTTCCTGCTCACTATATCTGCCGAGTAACAAGGGTCAAGACAATGGCCTTGGTAGGCCACCTCAACAGGCATTCCTTGTGGCATAAAATCAAATAACACATTAAAAAGAAAAATAGAAAAATTAAGTTTCGTACACCAACTTTTCCCCGATTTCTATTCTTATGGGCTCACCTAAGTGATACAATGCATACTGAGATGGTTCAGTAGCATGTATCATTTTCATTCCTTAAGATCCTACCATAAATGGAAGAATTCATCTTCGACGTCTTGGTTGGTGACCTAAGGACATATTCAATTTTCCATTGGTAATGGAATACAATTTTTTCACCTAAAGTATTGGAATACAATTCCATTACCAATTTTCCATTGGTAATGGAATACAATTTTTTCGCCTAAAGTATTACTTATAAAAAAATAATAATAATAATTTCACCCAAAGTATAGCTCTGCACTACCTCTTCCGTTCTGCAAGTACTGCAGAACCACGTGTAAACCTCAATGGCCTAAGCTAGTAAACATGTGTCCAAACCATTTATTACCATTGATGTTCTGCCAGTAAAATCTTTTGAATTCTATTTACTGGCCACTCACTAGCCATCCCTAACAACCTTGTAATAACAATGTTATGAGAAACCTATGACTTCAGAGACCTTTATTATCAGCAAAAACTAGAAAAGTAAATTCAATGCCTACAAATAATTTTACAAAGTAGGAAAAACTGAAACTAAACTGTGTCACATAATAATTATGAGGCTCAAATATTTAGTCTGTCCTTGATCAAAACACGTAGAGTTTATAAACCACCGCCCTAATCACAGGCAAATGTAATCATTTAAGGCAAACTGAGATTTAACAATTGATTTTCTAGCTCCTATCATTTCACCAAATATCCTCTGCAACCAGAGGGAGCCTCAGTCACACGATTTCAATTAAGAATACAGAGGCAACTACAGTACACTTTGTTATTGATGAAGCGAATGAAAGCCCTAAACAACTCAAATGCCCTAATTTCTTGTCCTTAAAACATTTTTTCGCGTGGAAGGAATGCCAATTGAATTCACCTACATTTTCTATAGCTACTATCAAGCACTAATCAAAGAAAAACTATGGATAGATTATATTTTTATCACCAGTTTAACAGAGAATACCGGATTAAATACCTTCTAGTGGAAAATCTCGAAATGTATTAATCGTAATCTCCTTGACAAATTCTCGCAACTCGTCGGTAACCCCAAACTTCTCGAGATAGCCAGGAGTTGGCGCGCCATTGGCCGGCGCAGGTGTCGCCGACGCCGAGGCATCAACGAGGTGGGACAACGCGGCGGCAGGAATTTGAGCCTTGATCTGATCAGCTCGCTTGAGAGCCTCGGCCTTGATCAGGTCGGCTCGCTTGGAGGCCTCGGAGGCGATCTCTTTGGACCGCTTGGAAGCCTCCAAAACGATGTCGGAGAGCTTCGACGATCCAATGGTGAACTCCTGGGATCGCTTGGCGGCTTCTTGAGTCAGCTCCTGAGATTTCTTTGCGGCTTCTTTGGTAAGCTCTTGTGATTTCTTAGCCGCTTCTTCGGCGAAGGTACGAGCTCTTTGCCAGATATCCATGGCAATTGGCGGGAGGATCGTTAGGTTACGTATGTACGTGCGTGAGATTTTGAATGGGGATTGGCGTGTGATGAATAATACTCCGTATGTGGGATTTTGGGGGAAAGATTACGAAGGCAAAAGCGAATGATGACGAATGACGACGCTGGAGGCGAGAGAAATGATGGAGTGAAGTGGGGTTCACGTTTTGGGAGGTGGGAATGTCTATTTTAGGCAACCACGTTTAAGGGTTGACTGGAGTGAGAGAATCAATGCATACGCTATTGCCAATTGGTATCCATGCATCATAAGTCATAACCCAGTGTACACTGCATCAAAATTCTCCAATGCTAATGAATGTCAGACGACGGCGCTTTTGTCGTTCCTAAATCTTTTGGGATCGTTCTTCTTTAGTAACTTAATTCCAAATTTTAAACTTTTTCACTCATTGGTTTTACTACTTTATTTTTCTTAATTTTTTTAATATTAGAAAATAAAGTTTAAAATTTAAAATCGAGTTACTGAATTACAAAATCAAACGCACATTCATTTTTACATTCTTACTCGATGCAAAAAATATATATATATATATTTGCATAACAAATTTGTTTTTGACTTTTTCTCTCTCTCTCTCTCTCCCACCAATTTTTCTCTATCTTTCTTACTTTTTTTTCAATTATTATAAAATTAAAATTTAAAATTCAACCTCTAAATTCTCATGTCAAACACATTCGGTAAACGTATAATACAAAATTTAAATTAGTCTCTTAACACTTGTTGTGACTACTCTTTTTATTTCAAAATAAGTATCCCTGTCGTCTTTATACAAATATTAAAAAGTGGTTGATTCAAATTAGTCTTTTTCTTTTTAAGTATCTCTATCGTTTTTATACAAACATTAAAGTATCAAAACAATACATTTCTCTTTTATTATCATCTCACAATTAACTAAAGTATTACAGATAATTTGCTTAAAAAATCTTTCTTAAAATAAAAAATAAATACTTATTTTAAAATGTCTCAAAATAGTACAAGGGACGTCTATTTTAGATCAAAGGGAGGTACTACTCATGTTTTTCAATATTGAAACGATTTGATTAACATAGGTGCTAAATACAACACCCCAAAAGTGCTAAATACAACATCCCTTTGGAAAAATACTATTTTGCCCATCATTCAATTATTTAAAAAAAAAAAAGAAAGAAAGACCACCTCGGAGTGGCGGTCCTCTAGGAAGAAACCCACCTCGGGGTGGCAGCAGGCCTCATGGATGAAGACCACCTCGGTGTAGCAGTTCTCATAGCAGTTCTACCAAGTTTCGTTAAAATTTTAACGTTAACTTTATGATATTAAAGTGTAAAAAAATTTGATGAAATAATGGATGAAAATGAAGATCGCCTAGTCTAAGTGGTTCTTTGGATTATGTCTGCTTAAAGGTGGCGATCTTGTCAAAAAAAAATTATTTTTCATTTATAACATAGGTAAAATAGTAAATTTGTATTGTATTTAGCATAAAACCTCGTGAGAATCAAAGAAAGGGAGCTTTTATCCATCCCAAAGAAGAGCCGCTATCTCATGAAATAAGGAAGGAAACCAAAATGTGATAAGGGTCATTTCCAAAAAAAAAAAGAAAACCTACTTTACTCTATTACCGGTTTTTTCAAGGTCTATTTTCATGGTCATCGATCCCTACCAATTTATCTTTTGACTTTCTAATGAAATTAATCATCCCCCGAGCCCCCAAAAATGATATCATTGCTGCACTGGGGATGAGATTATTCTGAAGAGCCCCCACTAAATATTACTCTATCCGTTACGTACAAAGAGTTCATTATTTTATTTTGTAATGTTTTATATAAAGAGTTTACTTTCAAAATTATATCTACAATCTTCATAATTTTATAATTTTACCTTCTACATGTGGTGTAAACATATTATCTATACTCAAATATTCTAATGATACTTATATATTTCTTAATTATTAGACTTTTCAAACGTGGACTTTGAATGGAACGGAGTTAGTACTTCCTCCATTTCAGGTAAAGAATCAACTTTACATTTTTAAAAGTCAACATGTGATTAAATCAAATCAAAATTTTACATACTTTACTTATATTTTTAGGAAATAAAATTTGAATAATTAAAATGAAAAATGATAAGTTTACAACTCTTTCTACAACCATTGCTACAACTAAACCTTGATAAAAGACAAATGTATTTAAAAAAAAAAACAATTTTGTCATTCGTTAAAGCTTAGTTGTGATAATAGTTGTAGAAATAGTAAAGTTGAATTAAAATTTACATTAAGAATACTATGGATTACAACTTTATAATTTTATAAAAACAAATAAATCTATGTATATTATTAGTCAAACTTTAACTAAGTAAACTCAAAAAAGTTAAAAGTAAACTCCTTGTCTAGAACGAAACGGAGGGAATATCATTTTATTTACTAGGATGTCGGGGGAGCACCTTGTAAGACACATGAGAAAGAGAGATGGGACAAAACTGAGCAAGTAAGACAGTGTTTTGAACTTTAGGATGATCCTTAATTATTAGATTATCATTAAAATTCTGAGCCATGCATATATACTCCCATTATTGAAAATGTAGCAAATTAAAAGTTTGGGGCAAGTTTGTGCTAACCAGATCCTAAAAATTTTGATAGAAAAATTGTTTGAAAACCATACAGGCTAGGCAAGATCCATATTTGCTTTCTTCTAAGAAGATATATAGATCTACAAACATTCAGAGCAATAGAGTTGTAATGCTAAGGAAGTCCGCGACGCCAGAAATTATTAAGAATATCAGTATTTGAGCTAGCTAGAGGGCATCTCCTTGAAGAACAAATTGGCAATAGATTCAAGTATTCGAATCATGACACCAGGAACCATCATTGAGCTTTAGGGCTCCAACTTTATTCTCTCTTTCTTTTACGAGAGAAACGGT